>JAQBSW010001249.1:0-142485 GCA_029291075.1 Eudiplozoon nipponicum | reverse complement strand
CGGTACCGGCAGCCATAAGTTGGTATGGGCTCGCCTGTAGATGTTGCAAGAAGAACGCCTAGCGACATCTCGGCCATTGAATTCTTCGCCGGTTCTGAAATAAAGAAAGCGCAGAAGATCGTTGGGCTGTTTGGCCGGGTCATGCAAACAGGTATGCTGGTGATTGCGACCGGCGTTGTTCGTTTGGCTCTCTATGTGAAAAATTCGGCGTGGACGAATATAGTCGACAGGGATGTCGGATTATAATTGGTTTCTTCCCTGTGGCGCCGTTGATGCGCAGAAAGTACGGTCTTCTACTTCCTGCACCAGATGTTTCTCGATCATGATGCACCCTTGCGCCTGTGTTCTGCTGCCCTTTCCGTCAACTGTGGAAATTGACACTCATTCGGAAATTCTTCGGAACGACAAAGACAGACTTGGCATGAATAAAAACACTTCTGGTGGTTATAACACCAGTTCTTTGGAGCATATCTGTTGAAGGATTGCGGCGATCGCCATCGCCGCCTACCGTTATAATTGGTTTTAGGCGTGAATTTGGGTCGAGCATTCACTTGATTTAGCTCGGATTTCGTTATGGCCAATCCTTCTAGAACTTTAGGCATGTTCGCTAATGTCCTCTCTAAAGAGGAGAGCCTATCATCTTGCGGGGGTGAACAGAAGGATGACGGATTTTCCTTGGGTTCCAAAACCCTATATTCTAACTCACATCTCTCAGATAAGTCATCTATAGAGAGAGTGTTGGGGAGCTGTCTGGCAAATAGTTTTAATGCTTGTGGAAGATTGTTAATAAAAACAACCTTAGCCTCATGGTCAGAAATATTGGTTTTATACCAACGTTTCCGTAATTCCCTTAAAATCTTGATGGAGCCAAGTTTTGGCATGTCTAACTGTGCGTATATATTTATTATCTGCTCAGTTTCTGTGGATGCAAGCAAGCATTTTACTTCGTTTTGTAGGCCCAGAATGGGATTAGGTAGCTTCCTAATGGCCTCAAACTTAGGATAAATCCGTCGCTGTAATTCAGGAGGTAGTTTAGCAAAAACCTTTGACAGTTTTTGATGACTGTCATAATCAGAAAACGGGGAGAAGGCGTAGTCAACGGGCATAAAGAATAGTTCACTATCTCCATCCCAAACAGGAACATCAATATCTAAAATTGGACCTGACATTCTAACAATCTTACGGGATCTTACAAGCATATATTTCTAAGCAAGATGAAAATGTATAATTATACTTTAACGAAACGCTTACCCACTAACAGCTTCCATAGTTGAAAGAGAGTCTTCCGCAGTTGAATGAGCGCAGAACACAGACGAATTATTATTTTCAAAAAAAACGTCACAGTAACAGCTTCCAAAAATTTGAAATCTTCTGCAATTGCGTCTGTCGAGTCGTACGGTGCAGTTTTGTACGTAGGAAAATTGAATAGAGCATATATCCAAAAAGAAAATTCCGCAGAAGTCCACGACTTTTAGAGAGAACACATATACCTAACAAAATTCCCAGAAGTCGACAACATTAGAGAGAACATGTATAACCAACAAAATTCCCAGAAGACCACGATTAGAGTAAAGAACACGTATACGCATATGTTAATCTATTTTTATCCCAAATAAATGAAGAAGAAAGTCAATTTTATTTATACAAAAAAACAGTACAGTACTCAGTATCCTGGCGCGGTCGCCAATTTTGTAAAACGCCCCAGCTTCAAGTAAATGCCCTACGACGTTACAAACTCGGTTAAAGTGCCATTAATAAAGAGTTTTGTACTGTTATGGGGCCCTTAACTGGGCCGGTCGTGCGTTCTCCGGCAAGTGTGAAGACGTCCTAGAGCCTTGGGTTGACTTGGGCTATGGTTCCTTCTGTTGTTGCGTTATAATCTCGATGTGGAAACGTCGTTGAAGTATCCATTAATTGGCTCGTCTCTCTAGTTGCACAGCAACAAGATTGGCGTCACTGATGTTGCCAATTGTTGGTGAAGACAATCCAATAATCAGCGTAGGAAATGACAGTCGACAGCACGTACATGTAACGTACAGCAGAATGCAAACGCGACACCTGAACTGCATGGTTAATTTGCCGTGCTTAAATAGCCATGTCATAGAAATATATGGCTATTTGCACAATATTGGTTGACGGCAAGTTTAGCTTTTTTCTCACTGATGCAGCGTAAATGAAATTTAATTTAATTTACGCAATATGTCGGCAATTTATTTGTGTCGTTACACAATCTTGAATAAAGTATTTTTTGTGACCACTGGCGCAGCCAATGTTCGATTAAATATGTTAAAGTTCATTTTAATAGCACTTACTCATGTAGCATGATGTCTGTTCTATAGTGACAGATTGGGGTTTGTTAGGAATTTTGTTCAAAATTTACACTATATAGGCCCAACATAAATGAAAGGCTATCCAAGAAACTTTAGTTAGTAAACAACTGAAATAATTTCAGTGTGCGGCAGGGTGGCTCAGCGGTTACAGCATAAGATTCGAAAGCATACGTGCCCAAGTTGAAGCACTGTCACCTGCAAATTCTGGTCAGTATGTGATGATTACCCAATAAGGAATAAACCGAAGGCAGCATGAACGGAAAGTATAATCTCATGCACATTCGTTTCGTACGAAACGAATGTGCATGAGATTATACTTTCCGTTCATGCTGCCTTTGATTTATCCTTCTGGTCACAACTGAACTAATTTGTTACTAGGTTCGCAAAACCTAATACATACTTGCATATATATTAGTTCTTCGCAACAAACAGTATTTAAAAGGAATAAACCGGTTTGCTTAATGAATTGATTTTCTACATAATACAATAATTAGTTTATACTGAAAAACGTATATACGTGATTATTCAGGTGTTTATTTCGAGTTCGCAAATTTGATTAATGTGTAGCATTGTGTCTGCTCAATAAGAATCGACTCTGGATGTTTAGTTGGAAATTCAGGTGTATAGAGATGCCATATCGGCTCTACATAAATGAAAGTATAAGCAAGAAACGGTTAGTATATAACTGAAATTTGTGTTCAGTGTGCGGCAGGGTGCCTCAAAAGTAAAAGCACAAAGTTTCAAAGAAGAGGTGCAAAATTGCGAGCCATGTCTGCGGAAAACTCTGGACAGTATGCGATGAGTTCGAAATATAGACGTTACCTGTCTACTGGATGAATTGCATTTTCGATTCTATACAACAAATAGTTTATTCTGAAGAATTTATGTGTATAATTGGTCAGGTGTCCATATTAAGACAGCAATCTTGATAAAAGTATTTTTAAACACCACCCGCGTAGCCAATGTTCGATTAAATATGGTAATGTTCATTTCTATAGCACTTCCCCATTTAGCGTGGTGTCTGTTCTATAATGAGAGTTCAAGGTTGGTTTGTTGGAAATTCAGGTCTAAATGAATGCAACACCAAGCTCTACATAAATGAAAGGCTATCCAAGAAACTTTAGATAGTAAAAAACTGAAATTTTGTTTATTTTGCGGCGGGGGTAGTTCAGAATTTAGAAAACCATTTTCCGAAGAAAACGTGCCCAATTTTGATCCATGTCCGCAGCAAAGTCTGGACAGTATGTTATGAGTTACTAATAGGAACCAAATCTGTCAACTGGATGAATTGCCTATTATATACTATACAATAATAAGTTTAATCGTAATTTTTACGTAAATAATATTCAGGTGAGTATATCATGATCACAAGGTTGATAAAAATAATTGTTATCGTCGCCCGCACAAAAGATGTTCAGCAAAATATATATATTTTCATTTCGATAAAACTTCCCCATTTAGCATAGTGCCTGTTCTATAAAAGCATATTGGGGATTGTTACTTGGAAATTCAGTTCTAAAAGGAAGCAATATTGACTCCACATATAGGTAAGGCTAACCGAGAAACTTTAGTCAGTATATAAGTTAAAAAAATTTTTGTTTTGTGTGCAGCTGGGTTTCTCAGTGATTAGAGCACCGTATTCCGAAACAGACGTGCCCTGGTTCGAGCTCTGTCCGTGGCAAATACAGGACGGTACGTGATGAGATCCCAATAAGGACGGAACCGGACTACTGAATGAACTTGATATATACACCTGACCCATTATGCACATACATTTGTCAATATAAACAAAGCATTGTATAGTGTTTCATGGTTAGCCTTTCCTTTATGTAGAAATTATATAGCATCCCTTTAGCATTAAAGTTCCAAATAACCTTCCCCAATCTGTCATTATAGAAAATATACCACGTTACATGGGTAATGGTATAGAAATGAACATTTATATAATTAAAAAAAAACATTGGTTAAGCGTGCGGTGATAACAATTACTATAATCCAAATTGTGAACTTGATGTAAAGACCTGACCCATTAAGTACATACATTTGTCGGTATAAACTAACAATTTTATAGTGTGGGAAAGGCAATTCATCTAGTTGACAGATTTGGTTCATATTAGGAACTCATAACATACTGTCCAGAATATGCCGCGGAGAAGGCTCCAACTTGGGCACGTCCGATTTGGAATCTGTTTCTCTGATCACTTCCCCATGTAACGTGGTATCTGTTCTGTAATGACAGATTGGGGATAGTTAGCTGGAAATTGAGGGCTAAAGTGATGATATGTAAGATCATCCAAAAGGAAAAGCTAACCAAGAAACCTTTGTTAGTACATAACTGAAAATTGTGTGTAGTGGCGGCAGGGTGGCGCAGTGGTTAGAGCACCAGATTCCGAAGCGGGCGTGTGCAGGTTCAAGCCCTTCCGTGAAAGTACGTGATGAGTTCCCAATAAGGACGAAACCGGTCTACTGGATGAATTGCCTTTTGCCACATTATATAATGCGTAGTTTAAACTGACGAGTGTATATAAATAATAGGTCAGGTGTATATATCATGTTTATAAACTTGATTAAATGTAATTTTTGTCACCGCCCGCAAAACCAATGTGCGTTCAGTGATATACATGTTCATTTCAATACTACTTCTCTGCGTAATATAGTATATGTGCAATAATGATAGATTGGGAATTGTTAGTTGGAACATTTGGGCTAAGGGGATGTTATATAAGTTCTACCTAAAGGACAGACTAATCAAGTAACATTAGCTAGTATATAACTAAAAATTTTGACTAGAAGCTAACAGGGTGGCTCAGTGGTTAGGGCACCAGATTCCGAAGCAGACTTGCTCAGGTTCGAGTCCTGTCCGCGGCAAATTCTGGCCAGAACATGATGAGTTCCCAATAAGGACGAAACCAGTCTACTGGATGAATTCAATGCCAAGATTTTTGCGATCCGAAACTATGACAACTTGGACACATCAGCCCGTGTGAGGCCCAAAAATATCAAGTTTGGTTTATCAGCCGTCTGTAGCGATCATTATTGTTGAAGTTCTACAGGATCGAAAAATGACTGTCAGAAACCATTTTTGATAAACATTCATACAGAAATATCATAATATGATACTGGTTGTTACACTGTTAACTTATCCCCGTATTTTACGAAGACGTGATTGTTGTCAATTCCTCTTTTCACTGGAAAATCTTCAGCACCTTATTCATTCCACAGCTTATCATACCAAAAAACAACTGAATAGAGAATGTAATAAATTTTATTTTAAAAAAGTAGAAAGTTTTCGAAACCAATCAGTGCTAACATTGCTGCTGTAAAGCAAACAATATGTTTACTAACAAAAAGTAAATTTTGGTTCAGTATAAACGCTATAATATTACTCGTGTGATAGTTGGCATTTTAAACGTTCAAAATTTTCCAATCTTAAGAGAATTTAAGGAGTATAAGACAAAGGAAATAAAACTAAATCACTTCATTTTGCGTAGTTCACTCGTTGAAAAAAAGATAATTTTTAAGTTATTAAACACCTACTGTAAAAATGTCACTTCCTAGTTATGTAACTTGGCCATTTTTAAATGATCCATAATTACTAAGGTGGTTTCTCACAAGCGGCACAGCTTAAAGCAATTTAAACAATAAATTCTACAATAATATAAGTTAGAAATGTCAAACAGACATAAACCATGGAAGCAGTCAAAATAGAATAACTACCTGATCTGCGTTTTGATCAACGCAGCTTTTATTGTTCCAGTTGTTTTCTTTCTCCTAATGACAGATCGGTTAAAAATGAAATAATTACAGAGGCTGTCAAAACGGCACAACTTCTTTTGGATAAGGATAGGGTGAAATTTGAATTAGACGTTGCAGCAGTGGTTTTAACCCACTAAGAGGATAAATTTAAGTCTAACTATAAAATTAATCGTCTCAGAAAGAAGTTAGAATCAAATAATTTAAATCAAGTTTGCGAGCTTGAAGTAAACACCAATCCCATTGTATTTAACCAGTCTTCGAACAACATAACAAAACTACCGCCAGCCGCAACGCACTGACGCGTTTCGACCTTCCATGATCATCATCAGAGTACGACGGCAAACTGACTATCGAGGATCAAACCGCATTGAATATATATGGAAATCAAATTTAGATATGCGGCTCTCACCTCTAGCAGTCTTGCATACATTGAACTTGACTGGAAATGTCGGCTGCACAATTTCTATGCAGTCACGAACATTAACTGTTTGCAGCTTTCACCACATGATCATATATAGACAATACAATTTAACAATAATTGATTGCGCGGGTGGTGGTAACAATGCTTTAAATCAAGTTTGCGAGCTTGAAGTAAACACCAATCCCATTGTATTTAACCAGTCGTCGAACAACATAACAAAACTACCGCCAGCCGCAACGCACTGACGCGTTTCGACCTTCCATGATCATCATCAGAGTACGACGGCAAACTGACTATCGAGGATCAAACCGCATTGAATATATATGGAAATCAAATTTAGATATGCGGCTCTCACCTCTAGCAGTCTTGCATACATTGAAGCTGCATGATCTGACAATTTCTGCTGTCACAATATTCAATGCGGTTTGCACTCGCAAGTCATGTATACTTGTAATCTGATGATGCATGAAGGTCGAAACGCATCCGTACGTTCGATAGCGATTGTTTTATGTTGTTCGAAGACTGGTTAAATACAATGGGATTGGTGTTTACTTCAAGCTCGCAAACTTGATTTAAAGCATTGTTACCACCACCCGCGCAATCAATTATTGTTAAATTGTATTGTCTATATATGTTATGTGGCGAAAGCTGCAAACAGTTAATGTTCGTGACTGCATAGAAATTGTGCAGCCGACATTTCCAGTCAAGTTCAATGTATGCAAGACTGCTAGAGGTGAGAGCCGCATATCTAAATTTGATTTCCATATATATGCAATGCGGTTTGATCCTCGCTAGTCAGTTTGCCGTCGTACTCTGATGATGATCATGGAAGGTCGAAACGCGTCAGTGCGTTGCGACTGGTGGTAGTTTTGTTATGTTGTTCGACGACTGGTTAAATACAATGGGATTGGTGTTTACTTCAAGCTCGCAAACTTGATTTAAATAATTGTTACCACCACCCGCGCAATCAATTATTGTTTAATTTTATTGTCTATGCATTAATTTGTGGCGAAAGCTGCAACGCGAATAAACTTTGACCCTATAGAAATAAGCTTCATTTTGTCCATTTAAAAACACGAAATCTCAACCAACCAACAAATACATTGGGGCACATCACTTCCGATCATTTTTATATCGCTTAACCTTCTAGATAAATTTCATTTACATTAGGCAAGTTTTCTTGTTTTCTGTATAATTCTTCGGCAAAATACTCACTTATTAGCATTCCGCAGCGTTTGTAGCATAATATTGATTTTTTAGTATTAATAAATATTTCTACGAATCACAATTATGTATTGCTTATTTATGTAATATCGGAAAGGCTTAATAATTTATTCAGTGCTTGTGTTAAGACAAAATCGTTGAGAATAGGAGGTTTTCGACTGCGCTGATCTTGAAATAAATATCGGTTTTTAAATGTGTGTAATTGTGAAATATCGAGAGAGTGTTAGTTATAGCACTTTTTCTCGTAATTAAAAATGAAATATTTTCTAACAGACTCCAGCTGCGCCTACAAAGTGGATTTAATAACATAAAAAGACACACAAGCGCGAGCACAAACACACATACGAATAAGCGAATACACACATAAACACACACACACACACACAAATACGCGAAGACGCAAATGCACGCGGATACAATTAATTCAGAATAGTGTATTTTATAAGCGATTTTCTCTTTCAACTCAGCAGTAACGCGTGAATTCAAAAAATAATAGCTTCAGAAATTCTGTTGCTTCCTGCTTTCAAAATTAAATCGTAATCCGTCAGATTTGCAGAATGCGCCCTGAAAAAACAATCTTCGGCTATCCTGAATTTATTTTTAACTGTGCGAGCTTTTTATAGCACTAATGCTCGATTCAATAATTTTCAATTTTATCATAATTTTTAGGATACCGATTTTTCGTCTAAATAGATTTCTCACGCACACCCACATCTTTTTATTCGTTTTTTTACAGTTTTTGATGATATTTCTATCAACCCTACCGGTCGTCTTTATCACAAGCCGCCCTCTTTATAAAAAAATATCTCCAGCACAAACTGGAGATATCGGTTTTTAAGGAGCGCGGATTAGGAAAAAGGCGGCCGGTTAGATTGATCAAAATATCAAAACAAAATAGGAAGAGAAGGAAATAATATTGGTAAATATTAGAAATCTATTTTGGCACACCATAAATATTTTCAAAAAAATTTAAGCATCATTACTCACCACAAGCATCCTGCCAAAATTCTCTATTTATGTTACTCATACAAAAAAGTAATTATATATTATATCAAGTTTTCGAGCTTGAAGTAAACACCAATCCAATTGTATTTAATCAGGCTTCGGACAACATAGCAAAATTACCGACAGTCGCACGAACTGACGCGTTTCGACCTTCCATGATCATCGTCAGAGTACGACGGCAAACTGACTATCGAGGATCAAACCGCATTGACTATATATGGAAATCAAATTTAGATATGCGTCTCTCACCTGTAGCAATCTTGCATACATTGAATTTGACTGGAAATGTCGGCTGCACAATTTCTATGCAGTCACGAACGTTGAATTTTTGCAGCTTCCGCCACATCAACATAGATTGGCAATAAAATTAAATAATAATTGATGGCGCGGGTGGTGGTAACAATTCTTTAAATCAAGTTTGCGAGCTTGAAGTAAACACCAATTCCATTGTATTTAACCAGTCTTCGGACAACATGGCAAAACTACCGCCAGTCGTAAGGCACTGACGCGTTTCGACCTTCCGTGATCATCATCAGAGTACGACGGCAAACTTAATAGCGAGGATCAAACCGCATTGCATATATATAGAAAACGCCAACTAAGATATGCGGCTCTCACATCTAACAATCTCGTATACATTGACTTGCCTGGAAATGTGCTTAATTGTTTTGCTTTTATATGCATATAGTTAATTTTTGTGACTGCTTAGATATTATGCAACCGATATTTCCAGTCAATTTCAATGTATGCGAGACTGCTTTCCATATATATTCAATGCGGTTTGATCCTCGATATTCCGTTTGCCGTCGTACTCTGATGATGATCATGGAAGGTCGAAACGCGTCAGTTCGTGCGACTGTCGGTAATTTTGCTATGTTGTCCGAAGACTGGTTAATTACAATGAGATTGGTGTTTATTTAAAGCTCGCAAACTTGATTTAAAAAATTGTTACTACGACCTACGCAATCAATTATGTTAAGTTAGTAAAATATTAATTGTACGCAGTTTAAATAAATATTTTTTATATGAATATCGCTAAATAGTGCACTTCGATTCTTTTGTAAATATTATTTTTGTTTATGTTCATAGTAATCGAGAAAGCATGATTTAAAAGTGTAATTGGTTTCATAACATAATCAGATCAGTTTTAAATCCAATAATTATGCATTTTTATACGTAATATATCTTCGTGGCCGATTGAGTTTTCTTCTTGCCTGTTCCATTTCGAATTGTAACTCTAAATTTATTTTAAAATTTTCATTTTTGAGTAGCAATACACGTGACTACATGTTCGAATTGACTGCTGTTATAGTACGAGTTGATTCCACAATTTACGATTGAAGGACAATTGATAGCCATCATAGGTCGGTAAAAACTAGATTCTTTTACACTTCCAGGTGCAGAGCTAGTATTTTCCCTTGATTGATGAGTTCTCATTGGTCCCTTCAATATATAGCCGCCCATCAGTTGCTTATCTGCAAACATTCTCAAAACGAGATATTCCGAATTTTTTCCAAATTTTCGGGAATTTATATCCCGTCCCATCATCAGGGCTGACACCATGCTCACAGAGAAAACAACTTCTGGCAAATGTGATATCCTCATTCAAGATATCTATTTCTGTTCATTTTACAACCGTATGTATTTTTTTCTGTCCCAATATCCGGCCTTAATAACTATTCTCTTATATTCACATGTATAACCGAAAATACACACAACTTTATACACACAGGAATGTGTATTCTAATGTAAAGTAACATTCACAGAATACATATAAATAAATCGTATGGTATAATATTCACGCCTATCCATGATACTATAAATTTTACTAACATTTCGAGATGTGTAGAAAGATCAAAATGTTTCCCTTTCCATTTTACTACAGTAATCACCAATTTCCGATTGACCTAAACTCATCTGGAGTGAAATACGTTAAAGGAAGATAGAGTAAGGTTAATAAAACTCTTGAAAGAATATGGAGCCAAATATAATGAATATTATATGAGCCAAAAACACTTTTATTTATATTCATATCCAGTATAAATTTAATTTTCCCTTAAAATATCTGTGTACAACCATATATATATATAACGTCAATTGCCTTCGAATATCACAAAGTATATTTCTAATTATTAAGCAAAAACACATTAATAACAAAGTGGATAATGGCCATTTATTTCGAGATTACTAAACTTCGCTCTACAATCTTTCATTTATATACATTCTGGGTTTTCATTTGATTATGTGGGTGGCAACAAATCTGACTCGCTTTTACTTCTATTTCTTGTTTTGGCTGATTGGTAAGTGTGTATGCGTTTGTGTCTGTGTGTGTGCCTGTTTGCATGTAAAGGTCCTTCTCGCTGTATTGCAAAGTGATGTCTGAGATCTGGTCATTATTGTATTGATGGCTTGAGAATTAACCATCTGTTCGCATTGTTCGCTGTTACGTGTACGAGTGCTATTTTTCCGAGTGTAGTCTTTCGTTTCACCTTTTTGCGCAAATTTGTTTTCTTCACTTGGTAACAGCGCAAGTGCGGATTGCAGTGTTGAACGCTCATATTGTTTGGAAATTTCTGTCACCGTATGTGCATCTGTTTTTCCTCTTCAGTTTGTTGCCAATCCGATTGAATGTTTGTTGATTCTAGTCGAGGGCGTGTTCGGTCTGGCTTGGATACTAGTAAATTGTTGTTGAATTTTGTTATTCGTGGCCAGTCGATTAGAATATCATGTTGATGAAACTTTTGAATATTTAGGCCAGGTGCTTGTTGTTTTATATAAAGGGCTTCATAAATAAATAATAATTTTTCTGATTTTGCTTTATGTAGAATTGAGAAATTGGTCGAATTGACTGGGTGCCCCGTTTCCAATATATGATCGGAAATAGCTGATTTTCCTGACGGTGCCAAGCCTTTGCTAATCAATTTCTGTGGTAAATGTTGCTGGATTCTGTTTATCAATTGCATTTTCGTACGTCCGATATATGTGCTACCGCACATACATGAGAATTTGTAGACTATGAATGATTTGGAGAGGATTGGCAATTGATCTTTGGCATCCAACCTCATGATTCTCTGTGTACTAAATGTGATATTAACGTTAAAACTGGGACAATTCTCCCTAGTTATTCTATTCAGCCGCGTGCAATTATTGAGGTTGGTACGTCGCCTCTAAATGTTAAGTTTTGGAAAAACTGCTTGACGGTATCCTCTCTTGTGCGAATCTGCCATGGTCTGATGTTGACACCAATGAATCGCTCTGAGTAGTTGTTCATTAGCAAAATATTCCTGAGGTAGCCCAGTTCTTCCTCGATCTTGTGTCTTTCGTTAAGTCAGAGCCTAAAATTTATAATTGACCAGTGCACACTCTACAAAATGTATGTAGATGATATATTGTTGTTCATCTCAGAAGCAGCAGACCCTTCCGAAATCCTCAAACAAGCATATGGAGCCGATCCAGATATCAAATTCACTCTCGAGGTAGAGAAAGACAATAGTTTTCCCTTCCTTGACATCAAACTCACTCGAGAAGAAAACGGGGATTTGACACTGGCCATATATAGAAAATCCACTTTCACCGGGCAATACATTCACTACAACAGCAGTGTGCCAAAATCCCACAAAAGAAACTTAGTAAACAACCTAGCAAACAGAATCAGGAAGATCTGCTCTGAACACAAGATCGAGGAAGAACTGGGCTACCTCAGGAAAATTTTGCTAATGAACAACTACCCAGAGCGATTCATTGATGTCAACATCAGACCACGGCAGATTCGCACTAGAGAGGATACCGTCAAGCAGGTTTTCCTAAACTTACCATTTAGAGGCGACGTACCAACCTCAATAATTGCACGGCGGCTGAATAGAATAACTAAGGAGAATTTTCCCAGTGTTAAAGTTAATATGACATTTAGTACACAGAGAATCATGAGGTTGGATGCCAAAGATCAATTGCCAATTCTCTCCAAATCATTCATAGTCTACAAATTCTCATGTATGTGCGGTAGCACATATATCGGACGTACGAAGAAGCAATTGATAAGCAGAATCCAGCAACATTTACCACAGAAATTGATTAACAAAGGCTTGGCACCGTCAGGAAAATCAGCTATTTCCGATCATATATTGGAAACGGGGCACCCAGTCAATTCGACCAATTTCTCAATTCTACATAAAGCAAAATCAGAAAAATTATTATTTATTTATGAAGCCCTTTATATAAAACAACAAGCACCTGGCCTAAATATTCAAAAGTTTCATCAACATGATATTCTAATCGACTGGCCAAGAATAACAAAATTCAACAACAATTTACTAGTATCCAGGCAAGACCGAACACGCCCTCGACTAGAATCAACAAACATTCAATCGGATTGGCAACAAACTGAAGAGGAAAAAACAGATGCACATACGGTGACAGAAATTTCCAAACAATATGAGCGTTCAACACTGCAATCCGCACTTGCGCTGTTACCAAGTGAAGAACACAAATTTGCGCAACAAGGTGAAACGAAAAACTACACTCGGAAAAATAGCACTCAGAATGTATATAAATGAAAGATTGTAGAGCGAAGTTTAGTATTTTAGTAATAAATGGTCATTGTCCCCTTCGTTATTAATGTTTTTTTCCTTATTAGAAATTAACTGAGCAATAAATATAGATATATATATATATATATATATATATATATATATATATATATATATATTGATCGTTTCTATTTTCACCATTTTTTAAAATGTAAGAACAAAACAACGTACTCCATGGAATAACATTTATTAATAAATCTTATTTCTACCAGTATCTACAACCATTGTTCTGGATTCGTTAGTATATTGTAAATGTACAGTGGGATTGGTTGAACGAATATACTAACGAATCCAGAACAATGGCTGTAGATACTGGTAGAAATAAGATTTATTAATAAATGTTATTCATGGAGTACGTTGTTCTTATATATATATATATATATATATATATATATATATATATATATAATCAAGAAACTGAGTTATTCGAACTTGAAGCAAATGCAATTCATCTTGAGTATGAAAAATATCAAAATTACATATATATATATTTATTTACACACATTTCATATGAAAAAAATAAATAAAGTATACAATTACACGTCTACACACTATATATGTTATGCATATCTAAATCAACGTATAAGTAATCATTAGAGGTTACTCCCATATTATATATAAGGAATTAATAATATCCATCCGTATATATTTACGTGTACACATCATACATAATATGCATATCTCAATAACCATAAGCATCCATATGATGTCCTCCCATATCTAAATAAGAAGCCGTCTAAATTTTTCCGTTTACTATTTCAAATTGATAGTCGCGGTCTCTTGGTCAGATTTATTTTTAAAACTGTTTCTTCTAATCCACATTTCCTACCATTCGAGAAGTCTTCTTTAAATATGGGCCTAATGGTTTTTTTTACAGATGTTGCATTCATGACGTTCATTCCTGATTTTATTTGAAATGATTCCACAATTCACTCGGTTAATATATTTCGATTAAATAATGTAATGGGTTTACAGCCAACCCAGTTATTCTGATCACCTGTCTATTTTGAGTGCCTGGCTAGATCTGATCTATGACAATGTCCATATTTGCATGCCGTTTTATGTTCTCCTCTACGTTACTTCATTTGACGATTTTTTCACATATATACCAGAATTTTCAATCTTTACAAGATATCTCATTAACCCCTGATGTGTTTAGAGATTTAAGTTTTTCTTTTTGATTCGGAAGCTTATTGTATATAGTAACTGATTTTCCTAATAATGCACTTAAGTTGTATTTCGTTCCTAATGGCCTAATTTTTCTATTTAATCTGGAATACAGTTGAATTAGAACTCTCTGCTTTAAATCATTTGGCTTTTCTAAATTTATTACCTATTTTTCTAGGTTTATTTTTCCATTAAATTTCAAAAATATCTCATTTATGATTTTATCAATTAATTTTTCCATATAACCATTTATCCTGAAAATTTATTCCAGATTTAACAGTTATTTATCCCTATATTTCAAACCCACTATTTTTAATTTTAGAATGCCTGTTTTCATCCCAAGTGGGTGATTAGAGCATAAATTCACGAAGATACCGGAATAAGTAACTCACTTAAAAATATCTCTTTCTAATATCTGACTCTGTTGTTTTGATTTCAAATCCATAAATGATAACACTTATTTTCTTTCCTTTTCAAACGTTAAATTTAATTCGCCAAGATGATAAGTTAAATACAGAAAATTCTCTAACCCCTTTATCTTCACGATTCCGAACTGAGTAATTTCACCGAAGAATCTTAAATACTAGTTTGGTTTTATTATAATCAAGGTTGCGGTCTTGATATAAACACCTGACCCAATAATTACTTACATATGTCAATTATAAACTAAGAATTGTATGGTGTACAAAAGGCAATTCATCCAGTAGACCGGTTTCGTCCTTATTCGAAACTCATCAGTACTGGCCAAATTTGCAGGACAGGACTCGAACCTAGTTTGGTTTGTTATATTCGGCCGTGTGTAAATACCTATTTTGATTTCTATTGGTTTAGCGCCATCTGTAGAGCTATATATATATATATATATATATATATATATATATATATATATATATATATATATAGTTTCAAAAAAGCACATAAGAATATCGGCTTCACGTCAGAGCACGAGAAAGATGACTGTCTGCCTTTCCTAGATGTACTATTAAAGAAAGAAACTAATGGTAAATTAAACAGAACAATTTACCATAAACCAACATGGTCTGCACATTATTTGCAATAGAGCATTTTGTGCTATTTGAATATAAATTATCAACAATTCGTATTTGCTTTTCAAGAATTGACATGTTGTTTAGTCATGATTCAAAGGAAAATGGATATAAAAAACAATTAACGATTTAATGTCTAATGGCTATCCCAGACAATTAATTGAATCAATTATTAAAAGGGAAATTAACCAGAAACAGACGTATTATGGGCCAGAAAAGAAAACAGTCTACCTAAACATCCCATTTAAGGGGGATGCAGTTTCCAGAATGGCACAAAAGAAAGTTGAAGCAGCATTGACACGCACATTTAATGCAGCCAAACTACGAGTGTTATTTAGGGTAACACACTTGCCTTTACCAGCAATCAAAGAGAAACAGCCGTTAATGTTGATATCAAATATTATTTACCAATATACATGCGCAAGTTGTCGATCAACTTACGTAGGCCGATCGACCAGACGGTTAATTACTCGAATGAGAGAACATTGCAACTTAAACGCCTGTTTTAAATCAAATGGTGAATACACGTCTGCTATTGCGCAACACATCATCGAAACATAGCACGTATGTTCTCCAGACGTAGCATTCAAAGTAATTACTAAATGCAAAAACAAAAGGGAGCTAGCCACATACGAATCCTTATGGATAAACAAATTGCAGCCGGATTTATGCAAGCAGAAAAAGCATGTTCAGACACTGAGCCTGAACTGGATGTGACGCACGCAATTGATTGGTTTCCGTTTTTCACACTCTCTCTATGTTCACATATTTCTATCTTGTTTTGCTTTCGAATTTATATATAAAGATATGTTCATTAGTAGACACTTGAGAAGACAATGCGAAAGAAACGTTTCTTATATCTGATAAAATTTCTTTTTGTTTATTTTACTCAAAGTATTTAACTGGTTTGAGTAATATTTCGCATGTGCATAGCTCGGTCTGATTACTTATTTTATCAATTACAGTTTGCATGTGGTGATGACGAGTGTTTCTATCTTTTCGGTCTCCTCCCATGCGATAATGTGAGTGGAAATTCAATTTCGTCATTTCACTTGAGGTACTCATGATTCATTTAGTTGGATTGACATAAAAGTTAAAGATATATACAAATCACACTCTTGACACGCAACTACATAGTGAAATGTCAGTCTGAAGCTAAAATGATATGGCTAGAGTAACTTTCGCGCCTGCTTTATTTGTTTGGTTTGGCTGCCAAAGACTATGGAAATATTTTGAAGAAACGAAACAGTTGTAAATCAGCCTGTGTTAGTCGAAACGCAGATCAGGTAATTCTCGTAACTTATTTTTAATTATTTGGCGGGATTCGATTGTGTGTCTGCATGACATTTTACGCTCTCTTTTTTATTGCATACTGTATACATTTAAGCCTACTTGATAGAATCGCCTTTCATAATTTATATCTTAAATACCGTATATTTAATTGAAGTTGTGAACTGGTGAAAGCGACTTATCTTTTATTCAACTGTGTTGCGAAACCTTGCTTTGCGATAAATTTGCACTTTAATCGGCAACGCTTTTTTTAAATTTACATAAGTAACACATTCATCCAGTAGACCGATTTCGTCCTTATTGGTAACTCATCATGTACTGTCTAGAAATTGCCGCGACCAGGGCTAGAACTTGAGCATGTCTGCTTCCGAATATGGTACTCTAATCATTGAGCCATCCTGCCGCAGAATAGACACAATTTTCATTTATGTACTAACCAATGAAACTCAGTGCCCAGGTTCGAGCCCTGTCCGCGGCAAATTCTGGAGGTATGTGATGAGTTCTCAATAAGGATGAAACCGGTCTACTGGATGAATTGCCTTTTCTTTGCTACAAAATTCTTAGTTTTTACGGACAAATGAATGTACTCAATGGGTCATGTTTTTGTATCAAGATCGCAATTTTTCTTTATGGTCATTGTTTTTTGATTTTTTCGGCAGTCCTTCCCTCATATGTTACTCCTCATATCTAGCACTTATGACCTAAAAAATGTATAGTTGTTTTTATCTTTTGTAAGAAACATCTGTATAAAGTTCACCACACCGCTTGCGATAAATATTTTTAAATAAGTTACAATTATACGCTTTCGATATAAATAAAACATGGTGTAGAAAGAAATTTAATATTTTTATACTTGATCCGTTTCTTTCATATGATTATATTCACATTGTTGATTAATAACAGTTCACCAGTTTTTTTGCATGCCTTAATGATGCTCATTGAGGCTTAGAACTCATCAGTAGGTATGGCTGACGATATTTTTCCATGTTTGGCGGCAGGTTGAAAGTTTTACGTGTGCCTATTTTAATGCATATACATATCAAATCACTTAAGATATATTATGACACCTCATGAAAACCACAATACAAACGCAAAATCCATGATTCAATTGATTGTTTATTCAACTTGGTAACATTTTGTCAGAGTCAAACTTAGTATGATCCTTACAATCATAAATTTTATCAACTTTCGCAAAATAAATACTTAAAAACTATTTCACATAGGTCATTCTACTCGGCCAGCTCTAAATTCGATTGTAAATATACCTTCACAAATAGAATTTTCGAGTTGCCATTGCGCTTAAATTAGCTGACAAAAATTTGCGTAAATCCGATATAGTTACAGTCCATTGAAATAGATTTTTTTAAATGTAATATTCAAATGAGCTGAAAAAAGGGTGATAACTTGAAACTATAGAACAATTTCTATATTTCTAACTAATTTAAAAACTAAAAAGTGGCCAGCCGTAGCGAAATGACGCGTCTTTTACAATAACTTCAGGTAAAAATCACGGGAAATGTACATACTTCGCCAAAAGCGAAAAAATAAATTCCTATGTTTGATGATCAAACTGGGATCGTGATAGACAGTACAATTTTGTAAATTCTGTAAAGTTAGCAGTCATCTTTTCAATAGCCAGTTTATATGCATCCAAACAAAATATTCCTCAAAATTATAAACGTGGAATTTAACGTAATTAGTTAAAAATTCGAAAAAAGTAAGAATTCCCATTTTACTATCAGCCTTTAAAATTTTTCTAGAACTACGTCCTATAAAGTTACGTGAATCCTCATAAAAAATGTTTCGTAAAACAAAGCAAGTCAAAAGGAACTTATCACTTATTGGAAAAAAATTAAAAATTGTGGATTCAGAAGTGTGTACAACAGTAAGCATTTAAAAAACCATGGTTTAAAAAATAATTCAATAAGACCTGAGCATTAAAAATCATCTGCGAGACTGGTTCTAATACTATTTATCCTTATTTTGCTGTTGTTAACAACGTTGTTGATTAAAAGCATGTAAATTGGCCGCTGATCAAGACACGGCAATTCATTATGTAGCTTCTGCCGATGCTTGAACTGGAGGTGATGTACGCAATTGGTTGGCGATACTTCACACTCTCTCCACGTTTACATTTTTATATTTTGTTTGGGCTTTCTATATATATATATATATATATATATATATATATATAATGAATAATTGTTGTGCCTAAAAGTTGGACGTTAATGAAGAGAAGTCGATTTACAAATTATTTGAAAATCCTTCTATACGCGAGGAAATATTGGCATATGTTCTAAAACATCTGCCTAATAATCAGAGTAGGATAGAAAACTGACTGGTGAGGACCAAACCGCAATGCATATTCATATGGAAATCAAAATTAGGTATAAGGCTCTGGCCTCTATTAGTCTTGCAAACATTGTACTTACAGTAAATTTCGGATGCACAATTACTATATCGTCATGATTATAACTCATTTACAGCTCTGATTACGATCAAAGAATATTATAATGCGTCAGTATCTGTCTGCAAAAAACTGTTTCTAACTGTTATATATTTAATTTAACGATGTCAAGATTACCGCGAAATGTGATAACGGATATCGATCAAGTCCAGGGTGCATGGATTTGCTGTAGTAACAGTTGTTCATATGTAGTTGGAATTCACAATTTTGGTGAAATTGAACGTAACTTGAAATCTCTTGTGTTGGTAACATATACTGACTTGGCAATTATAATGTTGGTACCATATACCTATTTGGCAATCATAGTGTTGGTATCTGGTATGGACTCAACAGAAATAATGTTAGTACACGTTTCCGGCTCGGTTTATATTATATATGATGAGTCGAATATGACATCGAACTGTCGACAATTATATTAAGTGAGCTCCTTTACTGCTTGGTTGCACATTCGTACATGAGATTGTACCGTCCAATTGACCCACATTCCTTACCAAAATATATAGTTTATATAGGGTATAATACTGGCTCCTACTGAAGAGTCACCGGTAAGCACGAAACGAATTTGAACATAAGATTATATATTACGTTTATGCTGAATTGTTTTATCGTTGTGATCCTATTTATACTATTTTCTTACTAGTTGGTTAACATCTAATACGCAAATGCACATGTGTTAGTTTCCACAACAAACAGTATCCAATTGTACTTGGCTGTAAGTGTCGGCTGCACAATTACTATGCTGTCATGAACATTAATTATTTTCAGCTCTGTTTGTGATCATATAATACCGAAACGTGTCAGTACATGTGACTGACAGTAGTTTTGATATGTTGCGCAAAAGTACAAACGAAATGCGAGTGTTGATTATCTGAAGTTCGTAAAACAAATTTAAATTATTTTTATCACCACTTGCACAATCAATAATTTTTTAGATACATCTCGCAAAGCTGCAAAATCTTCATGTTATTGGCTGCATAGAAAATTTGCAATCGGCATTTCCAGTCAAGTACAACGTATGCGAGAATATTATAGATGAGAGTTACACGTATAATTTTGCTTCCCCATTTAATGCCTTTGCCTGGATTAAAGACCAAACCGTTTAATAAATGAATTTGTTTTATAAATTCTGTATATTTCAAAACAACATATTTAGACAGTTAAATTCAGCATTACTTATTGTATATAGTGAAAATGAATTATTTTGTAATTGTTTCATAAAGAAAGTTGATCAAATGTCGCTGTCCCTGGTTATGTTATACATGTTTTTATAGTATTATATTTGATAATTAATGAGGGGCTTAAATCAAGTTATTGAACGAAAAGAACAAATCAGCACCATTATGTAGATAAAAGAGAAATAATCCGTTTACTGTTGAACAGACCGAACGAAAATTGACGTCTGGGATGTAAATATTAAATGAAAGTCTATTTTTACAGAAGTTTTGTTTAGATTATAGATAAAAGTTCTGAATTTATATTTCAAACGAGTAAAATCTTTTAAATTTTAAATAAAACATTATGAGGTATTGAAAAGGCCCTCATCTAGAGTTGAATAAGTTATTTACAGATTAAGAAAAGATGGCCTATTCCGTTAAGCCCAACGCAGAGTTAGAATGTTGATATTATTTAATGAAAATCAATATTTTCCATATTAATTAATGGTCAAAACAAGTTCTTATCTATATACGGCTAACTAATATTATTAAATTTGCTAAGTGTCTCGATAGCATTATTTAGAAAAAATACAAACAATGTTTCAATGAATTGATGCACATTTATAAATGTGTTTTCAGCATTTTATTCAACACAGGAATTTTAAATTCAATGATATCTTACTCTGGCTATTACTTGAGAAGAAGATGAGAAATAAATGTTCCTTTCAACTGACAAGATTTCCTAGTCTTCGAAAATTGGAATGGTGCTATGAATATATATATATATATATATATATATATCGTATAGACTATATAGGAAGCAAGGAGATACCAGGTATATTTAGCATTGCTTCATTACAGAAGTAGCTTCCTTATAAAATTTTATTGTATTGAAGTAAGTACATTACCAGGTTTCTCGTGTCTATGTATTTTAATATAACAATAAGCCTCTAGTTAGAATAACACATTATATTAAAGAGTAGCATATATGATGAAAAAATGTGTATTGTATGAAGATAATGATAACTGACTAATTGAAACAGGTATAAGCGCGAAACGAGGAGAACACTGTAAATATCGATGAGTACAGTTAAAATTGAAGCGATGCACACACATGCGTGCCGTTCTTTTTTCTTAAACTAACTTTTGCGTGTTCGGTGTGCTTAGAACACGATCAATACTTCCGAAAAATTTGCTTACCAAAATATAAATCACATGAAGTGTATGATTCTCAGTTATCACCATTAATCTCCAGCTAAAAATGAACGAAATATTAAATGGATTTGTTGCATAGTGATGCTACATGTCACATGAGCATGGTGACTTTTTTCGAATAAAACTCGTTTCGAAACTTCGCCGAACGTCTAGAACTTATTTTAAAATATGTGCCAACAAGGAAGAAATTAAAAATGTAACAATATTAAATTAAATCAGCGATCACCATCAATGCTTAATAAATCATTAATAATTGTAATAAAAGTGATTAGAGGGAAGCCAAAATTAAAATAATATAAATTCTAATAAGAATCTATTGTAGTAAACTTGCCGACTAAAAGGGCTAATTATAAAATATTGCAATTTATGGGAAGTAAATATCAAAAAAACTTCAATTTTAAACTGAACAAAAACAAAATCCGCTTACCTGTATATAAAATATGATCAATTTGTAAATACTGCACAAAAGTTGTCATGTTGGTAAGGGTCTCACAGGGTGTTTAACTGCTAGAGGGTAATCCGCACGAAATTAGGACGTCGCTAGACAAAACTACATTGATGAACATGACAGAAATTGTAACATTTGGTGTCTTCATGTGCTGCCGGTCTGCTTGTCGCTCCTGAATTTTATGCTGTCATTGTAGAGCGTGGAACTTTGGCAAAATGACACAAAATAGAATTCGCAAGTTTGGCAAGAAGCGGGTAGGCAATTTGGAGTGAGCTTTTGGCTGTGCAAGTGTGTACAGCGCAGGTTGCTATTGGCGATGAGAAAATTTAGAACCAGAAGCGTGTACGGCTCTTGAGCAGAATAGTGCATTAAAAAAAGGATAAGATCGAAATATGTTCCATAACAATAATCTAGTCCAAATCACGCTAAATAAGGACAGATAAATCGTTTATTTAACAATAATTGATTGCGCGTGTGGTGGTAACAATTCTTTAAATCAAGTTTGCGAGCTTTAAGTAAACACCAATCACATTGTATTTAACCAGTCGTCGAACGACATAGTTCTGTTATGTTGTTCGACGACTGGTTAAATACAATGGGATTGGTGTTTACTTCATGCTCGCAAACTTGATTTAAAGCATTGTTATCACCATCCGCGCAAACAATTATTGTTAAATTGTATTGCCTATATATGTATATGTAGCGAAAGTTGCAAACAGTAAATGTTCATGACTGCATAGAAATTGTGCAGCCGACATTTCCAGTCAAGTTCAATGTATGCGAGACTGCTAGAGGTGAGAGCCGCATATCTAAATTTTATTTCCATATATATTCAATGCGGTTTGATCCTCGATAGTCAGTTTGCCGTCGTACTCTGATGATGATCATGGAAGGTCGAAACGCGTCAGTGCGTTGCGGCTGGCGGTAGTTTTGTTATTTTGTTAAATACAATGGGATTGGTGTTTACTTCAAAATCGTTCATTATCGATAATTAAATCACCCAATGTTGAAATCGATGAAATTGTTGCAGAGTGTGAGTGTATTGATAAATCCGGGATAAATTCTAGACCGACGAAAGGCATCGTATTGAACACGTAGTAAAATGGAAATTAATCACCATGAAAATAAACCAAGTAATACAATAATTAGACAAGCGATTTAAGCCGAAAATTCCAGCTTCGATCCCTGGCATTGTCGCGAGTTTTTACCACCTTCTCTGACATAGAACGAGTTACATTACTACGGTTTAACCGTATGTAACTTAATATAAAAATAACCCTCTAGCTAGAACAAGTAATTGGAAATTTATATAGTTAAACGAACATTGGTTACGCGAGCGGTGATAACAATTATTATATTCAAGGTTGCGATCCTGATAAAATCAGCTTACCCATAAATTACTTACATATTTCCGAATAAACTAAGAATGGTATAGTGTAGAAAAGGAAATTCATCCAGTTGACCGTTTCCGTTCTTATTGGAAACTCATCACATACTGGCCAGAATTTGCCACGGAAGGGCTCGATTCTTGGCACATCTGTTTCGAAACCTAGAAATATGAATATGTTTTGTTATATAATGGGGCTAAATTTCACGTAAATATTTGGAATAATTCCAAACGACGCCTACGGTCTAAACATATTTTAAAACCTGTGTTCACAATTTTGTAAATGAGAGAGTAGCAATTTTGAATGAAATCATCGACAATAAAACAAATTCAGTAAATCAACAAGCATGTGAACAAGACTGCTCAGAGCAGTGAAACATGTTGCATTGGCCAACTGTGAGGCGTAGAACGGTCTAGTGGTTTTAATTAGGGCGGATGTGAACAAAAGAGAAAGTCCAGACAGAAAAACACGAATAACGGTGAAACAGAATCAGAAGAATGATGGAAGCAGCCGTCAAGTCAACGAAGTAAATATGAGAAAGGAAAGATTTTGTAAAATATTTAAATAAGCGGACGCGTATTTTACGAGCAATTTCCTATCAATAATCGATTACACATAAAGCGTATGTGTTTCAGTTAAAATGGCCTTTTGAGAAAGCTTGGAAAATTTGGTCAGGAAACTGTTAATAAAAATGACAAGCAAACTGCTGAGCTAGGGATAATTAAGTCAAGGCTGGACGAAACACCTATTGTGAACTTTGAGGCAATCCGCATAAACAACCCAAACGACATGGGTGAGCATAACTGTACAGTTTCGCTAATATCATCCTAAATAAGGAAATAAATTAGTGGTCTTGCTTTGGAACAGGGCTATAGGTTAAACAAAATTAGTTAGATAGACGGAAATATATTTTCGTTCTATTTAATCCTGACTGTAATATGTAGTTCTCAATGAACCAAACTTCAAAAGGCAATTGATTGATAAATTTCATTTTTGATTTAAATAGTTGGGAAACAAATTCATTAAGAAAATCTAGACGGGCGTGAGCACATTCACATATGAGCCCATCATTCATCAATTTACGGTCCTATCATCAATAAATTTTTATTTTCTAATCAAATGAAGAGAACGGTTGACATTTCTAATTAAACGATCATTGGTTGCGCGAGATATACCAAAAAATATTTAAATCGAGATTGAGATATAGTTACAAACGACAATCCAATTATATATAAATATATATTATATAATGTGTAGATTATACTGATATATATATATATATATATATAATAAGATTGGTGTTTATATCAACAGCACAACCTCGTTTTATATAATAGCTGACATATATTAGAGCTTCGGCGATTGAGAAGTTTTTGTCAAATCTTTCTTTGAAAAGCGTAAGAATAACTGTGTTTCTAATGTGAGTTTTAAGCACTATTGGATTTGACATTATGAGATATCTTATCCGTTATTCAGCGATGATTATCTTAGAATTATTATAATCAAAGTTTCGATCTTGATATAAGCACCTGACCCATTAATTACTAACACACGTCAGTATAAACTAAGAATTGTTTAGTGTAGAATAGGCAACTCATCCAGGTGATCGGTTTCGTCCTTATTGAGAAGTCATCATGTACTGGCAAGAATTTGCCAGTACATGGCTACATTTAAATTATATCGGAATGGTTATTCACAATCTGTTGCTCATCTCAATTATGTACTGTTTGTTGCGGAGAGCTAATATATATGCAAATATGTATTAGGTGTTGCTCACCTAGTTTAAATAGGACCAGAAGAATATTCCATAATCAGTGTGAATAGAATGTAAACTTCCATGTGCACATTTGTTTTGTGCTTAATGGCGACTCACTAGTAGGAGCCAGTATTACATATATTTGAATGAGGAATATAGGAAAATAGACCGGTTGTTCAATTCTGTTGACGTTCAGCAGACGTTTTACTGAAAAACAATCAGAACATCTTCTTCAAGTTCGTTTATGGTAAAATATTTCCTCTCCCATACATTATTTATTCATAACATCGATTGTTGATTAGCATTGCAGAAACAGTTTTCTAAAGAATTGTTCTGTGTACTGTTGCGGACGTGCATGTTTCCGAAATAATACGTTCAACAGCGCCACTTAAAGAACTGAATAGAAGTGTCAGATTGACAAATACCGCCATAAATTGTTACAAATTATACTGACAAAACCTAAATTTACAATAATTATCAAATGAAGTGAAAATTTTCTATAGGAAATAAATCACTAAGAATTATTTTTTTAGAAATAAATGAATCTTTTGGCAATGCGAACTATAATAAAACTAATATTAGCATTCTCCTGTATAAATATAAAAAAAGCTTTTATCAGATACAAGAACTGTTCCTTTTGCAATTTATCCTCAGGTGTCTTCAAATGAACAGAAGGAAAACTGATTTGTGTTATGTACCATCAGTTCCGTTCACGTCTATAACAAAAAATGTTATGTCCTGTAACAATTGGGACATGCCAGCAAAGCGCTTTTCAATTTTAACGAATGCTAACTGCGTTAGAATGCTTCACAATTTGGAAGCTATTTCAATAAATGGACATTTTCCAAGACTGCGCGAGCAAAAATAATTTGCTCGTGCATAGGCGTCACCATTGGACTTTCAAAGCCCAATGTAAATCTGCGATTATGTATTAGATGTTGCGCACCTAACAATAAAATACTTTAATTATGACCACAAGGATAAACCAAAGAAAGCATGAACGGAAAATATAATTTCGTGCACATTAGTTTCGTGCTTACTGGTGACTCATCAGTACGAGCCGGTATTACGCCCTTTAATCACTATATATTTGAGTGAGGGGTGTGGAAAAATGGGACAGTACAACAGGTGTTCAGAAATAGTTGTTATTTTAACAAACATATTACCATCGCTGGTGCCAGGTCACATTCTACGCAAGCTTATCTTATTATGCACAAAAGGCGTACGTTTCGTTTTAAAGGAAGCTTCTATTAACAGACCGAAGGTCTGGCAATGGAGAGCTCACTTTCTACAGTGTTGACTGTGATTTTTATATGTTATCTAGAGAACACATCATTAAGGAGAGACATAAGCAAATTTTCTCAATATATACGATACGTGGATGATATTTTCCTTGTCCTTAAGAACAGGTCGTGATCACGAACGATGCTTCAACAAAGCACATAAGAGTATCGGCTTCACGTCAGAGCACGAGAAAGATGATGTTTTGTCTCTCTTAGATGTATTACTAAACAAAGAAATTAATTTGTAAATTAAATAGAACAATTTTCGATAAACCAATCTGGTCTGCACAGTATTTGCACTACAGCAGTTTTGTGTCATTTCAATATAAATTGTCAACAGTTTGTGGCTGCTTTTTATGAATTGTCAGGTTGGTTAGTCCAGATTCAAAAGACAACGAATATACTAAACAATAAACGATTTAATGTCTAATGGCTATCCCAGACAATTAATTGAATCAATTATTAAAAGGCAAGTCAACAGAACCAGACGTATTTTTTTGACCAGAACCGAAAGCAGTATACTTGCACATCCCATTTAAGGAGGATGCAGTTTCCCTAATAGCAGAAAAGACAGTTGAAGCGGATTAACACACATAATTAATGTAGATAAACTACGATTGTTATATAAGTTAACACCAGCAATCAAAGAATAAACAGCGCTTAATATCGACATCAGAAAATATTTACCAATATGCATGCGGAAGTTGCCGATCAATGAACGTAAGCCGATCGACCAGAAGGTTACCTAATCGAATGAGAGAACATTGCAATTTAAACGCCTGTTTTAAATCAAATAGTGCCTACACGTCTGCAATTGCGTAACAAATCGTTGAAACCTCACAAGTACGTTTTCCAGACGTAGCGGTTAAGATAATTAATAAATGCAATGACAGGAGAGAGTAAGCCGCATACGCAGTTTTATGGATAAACAAATTGCTGACGGATTTATGCAGCAGAAGAAGCATATGCAGACATTGAACTTGAACTGGAGGTGACGCACGCAATTGATCGGTTTTTTTCTTATTTCACACTCTCTCCATGTTTAAATTTTTCAAATTTGTTTTAGCCTTTCAATTTATATATAAAGAGATGTTCATTTATAGATACTAGATAAGAAAACGAGAAAGAAACGGTTCTTGTATCTGATAAAATTTTATTCCCTTTTTGCACATGGAATGGGTACTATGAATTTTATTAAGGCTCGCTTTCCAAACGAAATGAATAATAAATTATTAAGTTTAATTATTTTACATTAGATAGAGCACATTTGATTAGCCAATATGAATTCAGCTTTGAATAATTAAATAACGTTAACAATCACCATTAGCGCCATAAAGAATAACAGAATGTGTTATACATAAACGGACACAGTTTTTTTAAACACGAAAGTCTAATAACGTGTGCCTTAATTGGCGTTTATATTTATGTATTTGGTCACTTGGCTAAAGGATAATAAAAAATATTTAGTGGTTCAATAGTCGTCAAAGACTACAGCACCGGAAACTGCAATTTGTCCAACTTATGAATAATGCGGCAGGACAGAAAACATACGTGGACATAAATATTAACATTCGCTTACCCATAGACAATCATACGACTCTTGCGAATAGATAAAAATAAAGCTCAAAATCAACCGTGATCGTTAATTTAATCAAATTTAAAATTCAACCTGTATATTACTAAAAAATTTTCATCTTCTTTTGAAATAAACTGGAAAATACTCAATATGAACTTACTCACTTATTCTTATTTCTTTATAAAATTGTGCAGTTTAATACACAATAGAAATAGACCTTTTAATGAATATATAAAATTAATAACTCGAAAGAATAAATGTTATTTATAGAAGTTATTTAACGACGCGTGAAATAGCGCTATTCACATAATGAGAAGAGTTATTGTTTAAGCACACAAATGAACACCCACAGATTGCGCGAGTGGTGACAACCTTTTTTTAAAATAATGCTTGCGAGCTTAAAATAAACAATAATTCAGATGTAACTAACCAGACGCGAAACTCATAAAAACTTCCATCAATCAAATGAGTATAGGTTGTAATACCGGCTCCCACTGATGAGTCGCCAGTTAGAACGAAAAAATGTGCGCATGAGATTATGCCTTCTGTTTATGCTGACATTGGTTGCTTGTGTTGGTCCACTTTGAACTAATTTTTAATAGGTACGCAATACCTTGTACAAAATTTCATATATACTAGTTCTCCGCAACATTCATTATATAAATATTATACATTTAATTGAATGATATCATAGTTGCCGCAAAATGTGATAACTGATATCGACCAATTCCCGAGTGTTTGAATTTGCTTGAGTAACAGGTGTTAAGATGTAGTTTAAATTCTCAATTTTGGTGAAATTTAGCCTATCTTTAAATCCATTTTGTTGGTAACTAGAACCGATTCGGCAACCACAGTATTGATACCATGTATCGACTGGGTCACCTTAATTTTGGTACTATGCATCGCTTCGGCGACTATGGCCTCGGTACCCTTTACAGGCATGATGTACACTATGTAGTGTGAGCTGGCTCGAATTCGCATTGCCAAGGTCTTTATACGAAGTTAACTTCATCACTGATTTTAATCACATTCGTGAAAGATATTTTACCACATCCGTTCCGTGCTTACTGGAGATTCATTTGTGGGATCTGGTACAACACCTCGTGCCTATTATATATTTGGTAAAGGAATGTGGTTTGTTGCGCGGGTAGTAATAACAATTAATTTTAAACAAGGTTGCGATCTTGATATAAACAACTGATTCATTATGTATATATTGTCAGTATAAAATAAGTACTGTATAGTGTGAAAAAGGCAATTCATCCAGTAGATCTGTTTCGTACTTATTGGGAACTAATCACATACTGTCTAGAATTTGTCGCGGACAGGGTTCGAATCTCGGTACGTGTGCTTAGAAATATATTGTGCTTGAGCCACTGAGCCACCCTGCCGCACACTTCACACAATTTTCAGTTATATACTAACTAAAGTTTTTTTGGTTAGTCTTTCTTTTATGTGGAACTTATGGAGCATCACTTTAGCACCCAAGTTCCAACTGACCATCCCAAATCTCTCATTATAGAACAGGTACCACATTACATGGGGAAGTAGTATTGAAATAAAATTTATATAATTAAAACGAAAATCAGGTATAAAAAATGTTTTATTCAAGTTTGTGGTCTTAATATAAACTCCTCACCCATTGTGTTCAAACATTTTTCAGTATAAATTAAATATTGTATAGCATTGAAAAGGCAATTCATCCAGTAGACCGGTTTCTTAATTGTAACCCATCACGAACAGTACTGACATCGCTCATTTATGTACAGCAGAATTCCGTATGCACATGAAGAGGTAAATAGAATATTCCTACGAAAAGACGAAATAAAATGCACCTTTCATTAAAAAGGAATTTTAATTTCAGTAAAGGATATCCAAACATAGGACGTGATTATTATATTGGAAAATATCAATCAAAATACTCAATCAGTAAAAATTTCATAAAGCTTCAATTCTAAGACAATGTCATATTTCCATGCTTGTATAATTTTTCACTATTTTGCAATTGAACAATCATTAATTGCGCGGATGGTGATAAAATTTTTAAAATCAAGTTTGCGATCTTAAAATTAACACCGAACCCATTGTGGTTAACCCGTCTCAAAACAGCAAAACTACCAAAAATCAAACGTACTAACATGATCTCAACGTCTTTGTTCATCGTCAGTGCACAATGGAAAACTGAATAACAAGAATCAAACTGAATTTTACATCTAAGAAATCCATATTAGACAAGTGGCTTTTACGTGTGACTGACAGTAGTTTTGCTGTTTTACGACTGGTAAAATACAATGAGATTAACGTTTATTTTAAACTCGCGAACTTAATTTAAAGAACTATTTTGTAATTAAAAAATAAAATATTCCATTAGATTTAAAAATTTCAAACGTATATATATTCAGCACGTGCTAATTTTTATCGCCTTTTGTTAAGAATAATGCGTGGCGATTTTATATGAAATGTAGCCTCCTTCCAAATGCGAACCCATGGTGATTGGAAATTGATCTATTCTTTAGCTGGATGCTGCTACGCGCATTCGTCTGAGTTGGTAGGCCTAATTTTTTATACATGGCAGCAGTTTTCACCAATAAAACCTAAATATAACTAGAATCTGTGTAACTCACTTGTCATTAAAATCTTACTCTTTATCAGCATTCACTTTTAATAGACAGGTTATATCAGTCAGGCAACGCTTTTCAGGAAACGCGTTATGGTTCTCATAATATAAATTTTTAACTAATAGTCTAAATAATTGCACACAAACAAATCGATTCACACATTTAAGACATCACTTTAAACACAGAACCTAGAATACTGTCTATAAGATTGAACTCAACTCTGAAATAATATTTCTATTGGCTGCTGGTCTGAATAGTAGCCTACATGAAAGCAAATGTTAATTCGTGCACAATTTGTGCAGAAACGTGAACCTTTTTGCATGTACACATCACAACTGGCTCTGCAGGTATAAAAAACTCCATGCCAGGTCAGGTTAAAAATAATTAGGGTTTCTTTTCTAATAATATGAGTGATTGAAACGTTTATAATGATTGTAAAAACTAAATTCAAGATGACGATTTAATGAACGTTATTTTGCTCGCATTTATCCAACCATATTTAAGAGTCCCTCTTTTATTCTAACATTGGTACTCAATAAATCAGGTTCTGCCAAGTCATAACTGATTGGAATTTACACATTTTACAACTTACACACAATCATTCGCACCCACAACTAATAAATAATACAATCAAACTCCAGTTTAATGATGAAATTTTGCGTATATATTTCAAATTTATAAGTTTGCACACACAAATATTGCACATTTTAGGTAACATTAGCCTCAGTCAACTGCTGCCTCAGTTTATGGAATATATTTTATTGATTGTGCACTAGTTAGCTTCAAGTGGCAGCGTTCAGTTACAGGATTGCGCCAAACGCATTCAAGGAATGGACAGAGAGCAGACAATTCATATTGTGAGCATAACTGAAAGGATTACAAATGGATTTACATCTGTGATTAAATTTTAGCTGTAAATTTGTATTTTGGAAAGAACGCTAATGGATGTAAACAAATAACGCCAGAATGCACCCCTTCTGCGAATGAAACGCTTTCTAGTTTGAACGCTAGTATGATTAGAGAAAAGTAATTCTAAACTTCTCTTTCGCCAAGCTAAATCAGCGGTACACATTAAGCATAGCTCAATCTGTTTATTCTCTTTCCCATTTAATATTTTAATCGAAATTTAATTAAAGTGGAAAAATAAGTTTTTTTAGGATCAGCATTCTGTAGGGCCTGTTGTATTCTCAAGGCTGCTCCTAAATCGAATTGCATTAACTTCTTTCAAGTGGAGGTTTTGGAAAGAAAATTTAAAAAATGAATGGAAATATAGTTGCAATTAGCGAGGTGATTGCGATCTCCAATGAAGATGATGACATTGAAGCTGAGGTGGACAGCCAATTAAGTGAATGTGAGCAAACCGGCTCAATGATTTCGGTGGCTAGCAGCAGTTCCAGTAGACAATTTCGTCTAGATAGGCCAATTTTAAACAGTGCTGGACAAGTAAAAAGCGCCACTTTTAGTACGAGCCAAAACTCATCAGCAGTGAGACATGCTAAGCCTCATCACATTGTGAGCCCAAATTTTATGCCCGATAAGAAACTCCCTTTGGATGGAACGTTTTCGTCAAGTGAAGTTTCTAGTACGGCAAGTTCACCGAACATTAGCAATCGAAAGGGTAATAAAGGAGCAGAACTAAAACGAAAAAAACTGTTACGTAAACCGCCAATAATTCCTGGCAAGTCGCCTGGTCCAGGAAATTTGACATCAGCTGGTACCCTTGGCAATAACGATCAATTTGACAACAATTCCGAATCACATTTATTTGCAAAATCGTCTAGTCTACCACGACATTCAACACCAAAGTCATCTACAAACGCAATAGATGAAATTAAAGATTACCAGATGGACACCTCAAAATCTGTAAAAAAGTTAAACTCAGCTCCATCCTCACCAGATATATCTCGTGCTCGCCGCGAGTTTGACGTTGGTCAGTCTGGAAATCGTGAATTTACAGGCGAAAAGAAAAATCACATCAAGAAAAAAATTAACGATTTGAAAGCAAAATCAAGGCAGATAAAGGCGGCAACCCTAGGCTATGCTAGTAGCTCGTCACAATACAACTCATCTAACAATAAGAACGATAACGAGAATGAATGTAATATTGCCGACGGAAAGACATCTACGGAGTTAAAACCCAATGAACTTGTAAATATGGGAAAAAATAGCGAGTTTCCGTCAGCGAGTGACGCTACACAGTGGAAAAGTGCCACATTGTCTCCGAAGTGTAATTCGGAGCTAGACAATATAAAATTAATCACGAAAGAAGAACAATTTCAACAAAGAGCTAGCAAAGCAAAAAACAAGTCAAAAAATCATAAAGTCAAAAGTGCCAATGAAGGGAGAAAAACTAAACTCCTCAGTCTCGGTGGAGTATTTGGAGGAGGAAATGGCAGCGACAACGTTAATGATCTAGCGGTTAGTGACACAGAAGATCTGAGTTCGGATGAGATATTAGAAAACAATCACACTCAAAACATTGAGCAGAAACGGCTAAGCATGAAAACTCAAAATACAGCAGGTGAAAATTATCTACTACAACTAAGTCCTGGCTCAGACAATGAAGACTCCAACGAAGCAATGCCTGCATCGTTTCGTACCGTAACCTCACCTCCGATGAAACGTCGCAGTCGAAACGTAATTCGTGTTCTTAATCCAAATAAACTTCTAAATAGAGTTGCCAGATCTGCTGGACGTCAAACTAGTCAGAAGCCGAGGTCGCAATCGGCAGATATGTTTTCAGGTATCGCTCGAGTATCCTCTCAACCAAATAAATCATCGGGTATAAATATCAAGGCGGACAGCCCTGCTGCAGAGTCGACAAATATAGCAAATTCCCTTGATCATAGCTCAAACACTGCTGCAGGAAATGGACAACACCCAGTAACACTAAGCTACCTGAGCAAAAGTCGTAACGCACCTGACAAAACTACAGTTAGGCTTAGAGTTAAATCAGATGAAAAGCATAAATTAGGCGTAAGAAGGAGAAGCCCATCACCAAATCGATTTAAAACACAAGAAGAAAATAACTCCATCGGAACCTGCGATTCTGATCAGACCATCACAATGCCTGTTGATTCGAACGAATTTGACAGCGAGACCGATATAGATAATAGAACTATCAGACTAAGGCTAAATCAAGGATCAGAAAGCATAAAAACGAGCGAGAGCAGTCGTTGTAGTTTTGGACAAAACACACCAGCATCTGATGATAACCGTGGAAATGATAATGATAATGTTGCAGAAGATTGTGAAAATTATACTGATGGTGGAAGTACGCTCAAGAAGTCAACTGGTGCGAATGCCCTTAGTTCAATTCAGCAGGAGACTCACTTACAAAAAATAGAAACTACCTCACAGCAAAAAGACAATGAAACAGGTGACGCTTCAGAAGATGATGACGCCAATGTGGATACCGATGAAAAAGTTGAGCAAATTTCGCCGTCATCTGTAAGTACAGGAAAGGTTTCTATGCGAATTAAAGCCTTTGAGCGTGTATCCAATCTATTTCAGAGCAATAAGACAGGTGAGATATTTGTGCACATACATTTGTTTCTTTAAGAATCAACAAAATAGAAACTAAAACTAAACAAATATGCAACAGCAATTTTGTCTATTTAATATACTTCATATTTGCTATATTTATCACTTCATAATGATACGCCAGATATTACACTTTTGCCAAATTAATCAACAACGTAATTTTCAGATCCAAAATGTAAATATTTTACAAAAAAAATGAAATTTATACATAATATCTCCAGCAATTATAACAGAGAATATATGGAAAAACTTTAAACTGAAGCTAGGTCATAAACAGGTAGACATCTGAAAAGAGTCATCTGAAAGACCAAAATTCCCAACGGAACAATAACGCACAAAAATCAAATTTCTCATTGACAAAATTTAAGTGACCATAGCACGATTTCGTTTACGCAAAAAGCTCTAGTTTAAAGATAGAAGATGACAAGTCTGAAAATCTGAAGTCTTTATTTTATTGACCTAATATAGTATTTGCTTCAAGTCTGCACACTCTGATGTGATTAATCGAAGAGTAATTGCTAATATAATAGTCATTAAATGCAAAAGCGATGTCATAAGAGAAAATGTGCACAAAATCCAAACTTAGCAAGCACGAACTCAAAACATCTGCTCAAATCGTATTTAAAAGTGTTAGTTACCCACATCATTTCAAATCACATGAGGCATTCATTGAATGAGTAAATCATAATACAGATTGTTTATGCAAAAAAATTGCGCAGTTAACATTCCACCCAAGCACAATACCTGTGCTATTAATTTAGGTGACAGGTGTTTGTCTGAATTTTGATATCATACATATATTGCAATCTGATCCAGGTTAGACAATTTGCCATCGAGCTCTAATAATAAGCATGTAGATTCGCCACTGTCAATAAATGTCATTCAGATATTGTTTGTGGCGGAGAACTAATATATATGCAGTTATTTATTAGATTTTACGAACCTAGTAACAAATTAATTCAATTATGTTCATAAGGATAAAACAAAGACAGCTTCAGCGGAAAGTATAATCTCGTGCACATTAGTTTCGTGCTTACTGGCGACTCATCAGCAGCAAAAAGGCGCCATTAAGCAAGAAACGAGTTTGCACGAGATTATACTTGCGGTTCATGCTGTCTTTGGTTTATCATTCTGGTCATAATTAAACTAATTTGTTACAAGTTTCGCCACACCTAATACATAATTGAATAAATGCCAATGTCCGGTTACAAAAAAATGAGATTGGGGTTTAACTCAATTCTGCCAAATCGATTCAAATATTTGCAAATTATAATTTCGTTATTAAGACAGTAATATTCGAATTATTATGTGCAATTAACATCAACTGCAAAATGGTCCATAATTCGCAAAATGGTAAGAAATTGTCAATCACATACAAACGATAAACAAAAATAATACAGTGCACTTAGAAATACTTTTGTAAATTCAAAGGTCAGTAGAAAATTACAGTAATAAATGAGACCGTTGACTAATTTTATAGGACAGTAATACGTGAAGATAAATGCTATGATTGAAAAATGATATTTTTAATTTATAAAACGCTCAAAGAATATAAGAGTATAAATTAACTGTGCATCAGTGAAAAAAGCGTTTTATGTCTATAGCTAGCATTTTAATAAAAACTGGATGGGATCTCTATTGCAAAGTTTTTAAGAATATAATTGGCAAAGATGATAGTTAATTTTAAATGATAAGATAAAACAAAAGAATATAAAAAAATAATGAAAGGGAAAATAATATAACACAAATTAACGTAATAGAACTGAAATTTTCCCCAACTTCAAAATCCAAGAGATAATAAATAAATCGATTTAGATATAAAGAAGAAAATAATTTCAAAGAGCAGACAAGAATATAACAGAGAAAGAAGAAAAGGATATATTTATATGGAACAGAAAAGAATATAAAAGTAAAATGGAATCCAAAATAAAAGATAGAACATTATGGAAGAAAATAGAATAGAACAGAAAATGATACAGGAGAATCGAATGTGCGGTAGCACATACATTGAAAGAACCAAGAAAGAGATAATTAATAGGATCAATCAACACCTGCTCCAAATGTTAATCCAGAGAGGAGTATAAACTTACGTCAAATCAGTAGTTACTGGTCATATTATCCAACTGGGCACCAAATGAAACACCACTAACTTCTCCATTTATCACAAAGCGAAACCAGAATATTTCTTGAATTTTTATGATGCACTAAATATCATATTGCCAATGACTGGCCGCGAATAAAGGTAAACAGTACGTATATTCAGTAAACCAAACAAATTTCATCTGTATGAAGGACACCGATTGAATAATAGTATCGAGAGAGGCAACAGCGAAGTCACATAGACAAGAGACCAGGAAAGAAAAGATTGTACTGCAAGCTAGAAAAAGCTACGGGGTTAGCAAGAATGGAAAGATATACATTTACCCTAAAAGAAGCACATCCGCACGATCACGAACTAAAATAAACGAAAAACAGAATTATGGAAGAGAAACAAACATGTAAACAGTCCGCGTATTCCAAACCCAGATAGGTAATTAAATGACACTAAACGAATGACAATGTGATACATTTAGAGAAAAATGTGACCTACTCAAACACAATAATTAATTCACCATAACACAACCCAAAACTTCCACACATGTACATATACAGCACAACTTAAGCGAAATTTAATTCATTCAGTTGGGAAATCATGCATACTCAACATTTAATTTGAAATTCTATTTAGTTTAGCTTATGCTTAGTAATCTTGTCAATATCTTACTAAAAACTTTCACGAATAAATTTACCTGAATCTATTTGACATGTGTGTTTTCTTATATCGAATAATTGTTATATATATATATATATATATATATATATATATATATATATATAGTTGTGTATCATTGTATATGCATGTATGACCAAAGTAATTAGATGAGCTTGACTGTACAAATTTGACTGAGTGTGTATGTTCAGAAAGCAATTTATAGATCCACGGTAATATGATCCTATATTCATGCAAACATACGATTGCGACATATATATATATATATACATATTTGTAGTTATATAAAATAATAATACTATATATGTATATATATATATATATATATATATATATATCGTACCCGATGATGATTGCTATGGAAAGCCGAAACGCGTCAGTGCGTGCGACTGGCGGTATTTTTAAGGCGTTGTTCTAATGACTGGTTAACACAATGGATTGATGTTTAATTCAAGCTTGTAAACTTGATTTAAATAAAATTATATATATATATATATATATATATATATATATATATATATATATATATATATATATATATATATATATATATATATATGAGTTTTGTTGTACTTATGTACATGAGGAAGTTAGCTTATGAAGGCTTCATATTTATTCCTAACATTAGTTTCTTTTTTGGCATCTCTCCATCCCTTTCAATATTTAGACTTAAACTAAGCATTCTATTGCTATCCCCCTCTCTCGCTCTTTATTTTTAGCCATATCCTAAGCTTTGTAATTGCTATCTCTCTCGCTCTCTCCTTCTGAGTATCCTCCCATCATAATCTATGAAAATCAAGTGTCTCAAAAATGAGCTGCCAATTTTTCAATTTCAACTTGAATAACATTGATCTTACAACGGTAAAATAATTCCGTATAAGTTAACTCGTTTTACCATCTCCACCCTATAACTTATTGCACAATGGATGTGATAATGTGGCCGAAAAATGGGTATTACTGAGGTGAATCGTAATGGACTTTGATTGATTCTAATTTTTGCACAGTTAATCGTATACGTCTGAATACTAATAAGGGAAATGCGGAATCATAAATACGCGTGTATATTTTAATTTTCACTGTTGCCTATGGGTGCACCCATATATATATATATATATATATATATATATATATATATATATATATATATATATATATATATGTATATATATATATGTATGTATATATGTATATATATATATATATATATATATATATATATATATAAGTATACCTGTATATGTGTAAGGTTTCGGTTGTAGGTGTATCTGAGTGGAATAGTCTAAAATGAGCGCAATTGTACGAATTTGACGGGTCATGTGCTCAGAATAAAAGCAATTATTGAACTTAGAAACTATTCGCAATTATTTATAGGTCTTGCGCACCTAGTAATCAATTCAAATATGACCAGAAGGGTAAACTAAATACAGCATTAACTGAATGTATAACCTCGTGCACATTAGTTTCGTGCTTACTAGCGTCTCATAAGTAGGTGTCGGTATTACACTTTTACTCACTATATATTTAGATAAGGTATGTTGGAAAATAGGACGGTAAAATGAAAGCCACGGTATGTGGATTTTCTGGACTAACAGGTGTTCAGAAATAATTATTATTCGCAATTTTGTTGAACGTTAGCATACATTGAAATTTATCTCTTTGGTATCATATACCGACTCGGCAACCACAATATTAGTACCATGTACCTTTTCGGTACCATAATGTTGGTAACGGATAATGACACAACAGCCATAGTTTTGGTACCCTTTACAAACTAGGTTTATATATTATATATAGTAAGTTGCGTGCCTAGTAAAAAAATAATTTAAATATGATCAAAAGCATAAACCAAAGTCATTATGAACTGAAATTTTAATGTCAAGTGCTTATTTGTTTCGTACTTACTGGCGACTCATGCATAGGAACCAGTATTATGCTCAAAACCCGCTATATATTTGCGGGTAGATCGTGAGACAATTTGTCCTATGAAAATGTATACATCTGTAGTTGTGGAGTTAACTTCAAATAAAAACTTCGACAATGCGATTTCGTAATGTATAATGTATACGTATATATATATATATATATATATATATATATATATCGATCCATGAAATATCAATGGAGCCGGCTTATCCTCCAAAAGGAGTCAACCGCAGTAAAGTAAAGTAAGTATATATAATAGTATCAACACTATAGTGTAAGTACCTGATACCATCTCTAGGGTTGCCGAATAGACACATGGTACCAACACTTTATTGGCAAAAACGGTATATGGTGCCAACACAATGGATCTCAAGGTACGTTGAAGTTCACCAAAATTGAGAACAACAACTACTTCTGAACACTTTTATCCGATAAAATTAATACCCCATAATCTTGATCGATAATATTTATCACTTTTCGCGCTAATCATAGTAAGGTTCAATTAAATATATAACAGTTAGATACTGTTTGTTTCGGAAACCTAATATATATGCAATAAAGTATCATGTGTTGCGCACCTAGTAATAAATTAGTTCAAATATGAACAGAAGTATAATCCAAACCTACTCCGCAACCATAGTGTGGAAACCGCGTTTTTACTCGACAACCATAAAGTTGGTGTTGGTACCCTATACGGGCTCGGTATGTGTTATATATAGTGATTTGGCTTTTAAGTCACATTGTGGAAGACAATATGAAGTTAGCTCAATACTGCAGGCTTGCACATTCGTGTAGTAGATTCTGCCGTCCAACTGTCAAATATTTCTCACCAATAAATAGTTGGTGTGGGGCGTCATAAGGGCCTTATACTAATATTTCGCCAGTAAGCACTAAGCGAATGTGCACATGATGTCATACCTTACGTTCATGCTGTGTTTGATTTATCCTTCAGGTCATATTTGAACTAATTTGTTACTAGATTCGCAACACCTAATACAAAATTATTGAACTTCATCATGATCATAAAAGAATGAACGTATACATTTTGCAGACATATATATATATATATATATATATGTATATATATATATATATATATATGTATATATATATGTATATATATATATATATAATATATATATATGCATATATATATATTATATATGCAATTGTGCGTATAAGTGAGTACACATTGAAGGCCTTGTAATTTGTCTATGTCCCCACCATTAGCGAGTTTTGAATAAATGTAAATAGATATCTCAAACGGGAGTATTGAATTAAATATCTGATGATGAGTCGTAGAACGACGTTTCGCAACATCCAATCTCAGTTGGCAATAAATGAAAAACTCCAATAATTTAAATGAACATTTCTCGTTTTGTTGATGCCTTCAGAGTGACGATAATATTTATAGCACATCCATCAGAAAGACATACATGTCCGTTGCCTATAAACAAGGAAAGCTCAAGATATTGCAGAACTATGAGTGCACCCTGTTTGCCACACGTCAAAAGTGCTCATATTTTCCCAATTGGCTGACATCTGAATTAGTTTTGAGTATCCACCATTTACATTCGTGGGCTGTCGCTTTGCACTATCAATTTCGCAAAGACCTGAGTGATCTCCATTTCCCAGTATGCATCGAGCTATTGCTCTAAGAGGCCGATAGTGCATAGCAACAATCCACGAATTTAAATCGTGGATACAAAAAAATTTGCCGCTCGCACTGCGCAATCGTTCAAGCAATATCTGACACAGACATCTGATTATTCGCTTAGTATCGGCAGTTCGCCTAACTGGGCTTGGTGTACAACTTTCTTTAATGAAAATATTGTACATTTATGTCTCGGGCAACTTTCTTTGCTTGTTCGTTTATTTTGGTTTGGCATTGTCCAAGTTTGCGTAATTGGGAGTATTCGTACAGCTTCTGGTTATTGACAAGCCAACAGTCTTCCCTCTCTTCGTGGCACATCTGAAACTTTGCTGTAGATTAGCCTGTCTAAATTTTGATTCATATTTTTTCGCTAAAGTTATACTTAATGTCGTCTGCAACGATGACAGGTTTGGTAATTTATTAATACGTGTTGCTTTTCATTTATTCACGGCCAGTCAAATTCTAGTTTCGTTAAATCAAGACTGCGATCTTGATGTAAACACCAAACCCATTATATATAATCAATAACACAACGCAGTAAAAAATACTGTAAGTCGCTCGCGTTGACAGGTGTCGAACTTTCATGATGACCATCAAAGTAGGAAAGCAAACTGATTAACGAAATGTTTATATATGCGAAGCAAAATTATATAATCTTTTCTAGCTCCTAGGACGCTAGTATAGGTTGAACTTGGATAGAAATGATGGCTATAAACAACCTGTGCAGTCAAAAAGGAAAACGTTTTTCAACTTTTTCTATTTATACTAAAGTTACTTAATTGTACAATCATTCATTGCTCGCGTGGTAATCAAAGCTACTTAAATCAAATGTGCTAAGTTTATGCAAACACCATTCCCATTGTATCCAACCAGTCGTATAACATGGAAAACCTAACATGAATCGAACGTGATGACAGGTTGCAACCTTCCATGATCATCATCACAGCTCGACAGAAAACTGATTAGCAAGGTCGAAACCGTAAGGCACATACGAGGGTAGCAAATTAGATATGCACCTCACACCCTGACACTCTCGCATACATTGAAATTAAATGGAAATTTCATCTGAACAAATACTATGCACTCACGAATAATAACAGCTTTTGACAAATGTATAATAGGCATACAGTTAAAAAATCAATGATTGCTAATGTTTTAATAACAATTATTTAAATCTTTCATCTGGCATTAGAAAAACCCCATTCTAATTGTACATTACCAATCGCACTACAAAGCGAAATTCACCTTTAGTCTCACGTATTGATGCGATTCGATTTTACATGATCATTAGCAGTACATGGAAGAAAACTGTCTAGTAGAGATCTACCGGTAATCCATATAAAACGAATTCACATATGTGCCTCTCATTTTTATTAATCTCTTATACATTGAACTTAAATGGAATTGTCGGCAGCAACATTACAGTTCAGTAACGAATGTGAACTTTTCAGCTTTTGCAGCAATTATTATACTTATACAATAAATCTTACATTGATTGCGAGAGTGGTGGTAATCATTATTTAATACAGTTTTACGAGCCTAGCATAAACTCAAATCTTATTTTTTGTAGCCACTCGTACGGTTTTGGAAACCGTACCTCCAGTCATACACAATAACGTGTTTCTCCCTTCTATGATCATTATTATTGAACGATGGTCACACCTAATTTTAGATTGAGCAGAGAATTAATGACATTAGAGGCCAAGTACGACATTAGAACAATATTAAGACACATATAGTGAGAGCAAAATTAGATATTCAAATCTCATTTCTAGTAGTCTCGCATACATTTGATTGGTTTTGAAATGTCGGCTGCACAATTTTGATGCATTAAAGAAATTGACTTTTTGTAGCTTTCGCCATATATATATATATATATATATATATATATATATATATATAGGTAAAACAATTAAAAAATCGTTGACTGTGTTGGTTGAGGTAAATATTCTTTTAAAAAAAGTTTACCAGCTTGAATTTAATACCAAAAAAACATTGTATTTAACCAGTTGTCGAACAACATAGCACATCTACCATTAGTAACATGAAATGACGAGTTTCGAACTTCCTTGATCATCATCAGAGTAAAACGGCAAACTGAAAAGTGTAGATCAAACCGCAATGCGTATATATAGAAAGCAAAATTCGATATGCGGCTCTCACCTCTAGAAGTCTTGTGTAAATTTTATTTGAGTGCAAATATCGGTTTCGCAATTTCTATGCAGTCACGAACATTAACTTTATGCAGATTTTGCAACATATATATAGGTAATACAATAAAACAATCAATGCTAGCGCGGGTGATGGTAAAAAATATTTAAATCAAGTTTGCCATCTTGAAATAAACTCCGATCCCTTCATAGTTATTCAGTCTTCGAACAACAGCAAAACTTGCCACTGCCGCACACACTGACGCGTTTTTACCGTCCATGATCATCACCAGGGTACGACGTAGATCAAACTGAAGTCTAGATTTCTGGAAAGCAAAATTAGACATTCGGCTCTCACCTATAGTAGTCTTACACTCGTTCTCAGTCCGTCTCTCTCTCTCGCTTTCTCTTTCTGAGTATCCGTAATTCACATCATTTGTGTCAATGGTGAGTTTGTTATATATATATATATATGTATATTCCATCAGGTAGCAAAGGAAATTCATTCACTAGAGTGGTTTCGTCGTTATTAGGAGTCAGTCATGCACTATTTAGAATTTTCCTTGTATGGGACCAGAACCGTAGAACACGCAATTTCTGTGACCATAATGCAAAGTTTTGCTTATTAACTACAATATATATATATATATATATATATATATATATATATATATATAGAAAATCCTGTCATTAGAATTCAAATCAATATTACTTCCTCACGTAGCGTAGTGTTTTTTGTATAATGAGAGTTCGGGGGAGGTAAGTTATAATTTCGGGTATTAAGACATTGCAAATAGGTTCCACTTGAAGGAAAGACTAACCAGGTACATAAGTTGATATATGAATTGAAATTGCGTGTTGTATGTGGAATGGGTGACGCATTGGAGAGACCCAGATTCTGAAGTAAATGGTCATGTGCTCAGTTCCACCCATGACGAATTCTGGATTGTACTTGAAGAGTTCACAGTAAGAGAAAACTCGGTTTACTGGATGAATTCCATTTGCAACATTGTAGAATGCTTAGTATATACTGGCAAATTTATATTTCATGGGATTGTAGTTTATCACACGCTAGCAACCTTGACATAACCATGTTTCATCGCCACCCGCACAATCAAAGATTTTTTAGCTAGCCAGCACATGGAATAACTCACCAATGTATTGCACTAACCAGCTACACATGTGCCACATATAATAAAATTTCAGCAAATTTTAATTATATCATGTGTAAAACTATGTATAAACAGTCTTTAACTTATTTTTTGTGTAGTTAAGCCTATTCGAAATATTTTAGCAAAATATAACTAAAATTGTTTACAAACAGATTCAATTTCATCTTTTTAATGAGTGTGTGCTTCTTCCAACTGAACAATTTATGATTTATTACTGAGAATACCAATATATATATATATATATATATATATATATATATATCAGTTAAATATCTATTTATATAGAGATTTTCTATTATAAGTCTCATTATATGTATGCATAGATCCAATTGGTGAGAATTAAAAACAGTTTTTACCCGTAATTTTGTGTGGTTTATTAAATGCAAGATCATGCTGAATTATTTCGCGTAGCCCCGATTGCACCGCGTTTAACGAATCAATTTTTTAAAATTAATATGCCAGGTAAATCAAATAATCTTTTGAAGCTTCTACAATACTGTTTATTGTCCTTTACTTCATCGGTTTTTAAATTTCTAGGCATGGTTTACTTGTGTGATCTATGTTTTAATAGTCCTTATATGAAGTAATTTAGTAATTTAGAATGCTGATTTTGTTTCAGTTCAGGTGCAATGCCCAAACACGCTATTTATGGTTTTCAAAACGACGACTGTAGTTTGTTTATCCACAGAACATCATTAGTGGTAAACTCAACTCTGCTAGTGCATTTGTTAGTTATATCATGGAACATGTCTGGAGAACATAGGTGCGAGTTTTCAACGATATGTCGCGCAATTACTGATGCGTATTCGCTATTTGATTTTAAACAGGAATTTATTTAGCAATGCTACTTCATTCAAGTATTTAACCGTCTCATAAATTGCCCTACGTATTTTGATCGAAAATTTACACATGGTTATGGATAAATGACGTTTGTCGTCGCTAACAACGGCTGTTTCTCTTAAATTGCTGGTAAATACAGACTTAAAAACACTCAATGAGACGCAAAATTTTTTGTATTTTAAATAAATTATATTCTATTTTTACATATAGAAAGTCTCATACGAATTTTAATAAACCTCGGGTGCATAAATATTAATGAATTTTTATTAATCCAACAAACGATAAGAAAGCAATTTTCTTTTTATTTATATATATATATATATATATATATATATATATATATATATATATATACACGCGTAACTTAAATTCAAATCAACGTTGCACATGGAGGAGGTACTGTCCTATTTAACCACATTCCTCACCCAAATATATAGTGAGTAAAGGGCGTAATACCGGCTCCTACGGATGAGTCGCCAGTAAGCACGAAACGAATTTGCCAATGAGTTTATACTTTCCGTTCATACGGTCTTTGGCTTACCCTACTGGTCATATTTGAACTAATTTGTTACTAATTTCGCAATTGCGAACACTATCTTCTCGTAAGGCCAACTTAGCAACAGCTAGATTTAATATTAATCGGTAAACCATGAAAAGGAATCAATAAATTAGTGAACAGTTTTAACTCGTGTACGGCCGTAATTAAGGTTAAGATGAAACTATTTGTGATTGAAACCCAGTGTTGTGTAGAGTAATTTTTATACTTGGAAATAAAATGTTTAGAGGCTACACGAAAACAAAAGAAACCTTACAAAATATTTAACTTTCAAAGTTGAAATTGTTAAATGATCCTTGGTGAACAAGGGTACCTATTTCCATTTACAAACTTTATCTCGATTCACACGACACAACTTTCCATGTGTCCATTTCAACATTTCGCTCATCACGCCATATATATATAGACAAGTAATAAAGCCACTAGAAATGTTCGTTTAAACGACTGGCTATTCTCGAAACGCATACTGGTGTTTCACTAATCAAGCCTGTGGCATGTATGTGAATGTGCGTTTTTCTATAACTATGTAGCATTTGGCTAAGTATAAGTGCATACCTGCGTATGTTCATCAACGTAAAACTACATCGAGTTAATGCAAATTCACATTCGCACACGTCGGACTTATTGCTTTATTAAACGAGCATTGATTGCGCGCGAGGTGATAACAATTACTATAAACATAGTTGCAATCTTGATATAAGCACCTGACCCATTAATTACTTACATGCATGTCAGTATAAACTTAGAATTTTATAGTGTGCAAAAGGCAATTCATCCAGTAGACCGGTTTCGTCCTTATTGGGAAGTCATCATGTAATGTTTGCAGCAAATTCTGGCCAGTACATGATGAGTTCTCAATTAGGACGCAACCGGTCTACTGGATGAATTGCCTTTTCCACACTATACAATTCTTAAATTATACGGACATACGTAAATAATTAATGGGTCAGGTGCTTATATAAATATCACAACCTTGATTTTAGTAATTATTGCTTTTATTGTTATTAATTGAAATGCCGTAAAAGCAATGACATTGGTGGCTAGAGATGGAGAAAAGTAATACAAATGAGCCAAATAATAAAATTGAGTTATATTAAACTATCAAAAAATTAAAAAAATCAGATCCGAAAAAAGTGATCAATAAATTACCTAATAAAAAATCTTGTAATATTCTAAGGAATATTGATATTTAACATAATTACGACATCCATTATTGATGCATATATTAACTTTCGTGGGTAACTATTAGCACTAAATATTTCGCAAGGTAAGTTAAATTTCAATTACATAATATTTGTATCAGTAAGAATGAGGCATCTTATTAGTAATGATTATAAGATACAGATTTTCATCCGATACGGATAATTTTAATTGAAATTAAAGGGATCATCGAGTATGTACCATTTCTAATTTTGGCCCTTGTTAATTTCTGACAATTAATTGTTAAATTGACATTATAACAAATAATTTATACGATGAATCCCTTCTCATCGTAAATTTGACTTCGCTCATCTGATTATTTAATTTTAGGAAATCTACCATATCTGAACCGCTACTAATCCAAATAAATAATATATCATCCAAGAACTGTAGATGAAATCTCATCTACAGGATCTTATCTGAAAGATGCTTCAAAATTAATGCATACAGATGTTTGATAGTAATACCTATTTCGACAGTTATAGTTTGCTCATGAATCACCTTTCTAATTTTAAAATAAATAAAGGATAAACATTTAATCATCATGTACAGGATACGCCTATCAATCATTTTATTTTCTTCTAACATTAACTAGTTATCAATAAGGAAACGTCGAAAGTAGTTTTATTCTTCAGATAACCACATACGAAGCTTTATGAGTAAATAAATTTCAGCCGGATTTATGCTAGCAGAAGAAGCGTGTTCGGGCATTAAGCATGAACTCGAACGTGATGCAAGCAATAGATTGGTTGTTCCCTTTTTTTAACCCCTCTCTCCATGTTTACACTTTTCTATTTTTTTGTGTTTCAATTTAATTTTAAAGAGACGTTTATTTTTTTGTACTTGAGATGAATATAAGAAGGAAACGGTCCTTGTATCCGACAAAATTTCTTATGCTTTTTTCTGATGGAAAGGATACTATGAATTTTTGTTAGGCTGGCATTCCAAAAGAATATATATATATATATATATATATATATATATATATATATATATATATATATATATATATATATAATGCCGCCAACTAGTCAGTCTTTTTGTCTCCTCGATGAGAACAGAAAACCGTTAATTTTATGCTAATACGTTCCATTATTTATTGAAAATATATGTCTTTTATAATCAAATTGTCTTTTAAGTATTGATTACATTTTGCGATGGTAAGAAATTGATAATAATGCTTGCATTAAATTAAAAAACGAAAACGAATGTTCTAGATAATTGAATAAAGTAAGAAAATGACCGGTATGGGTAAACTAACATTACGAACATTAATTAAACGGAAAATAATATTCTGCACATAAAAGAATAAAATGAATCTACACATTAGTCGCGCTACAAACAAGACTAGCAAACTGAAAATATTGTCTTGTACATATAAGAATAAAACTACTCCGAACATAGCGTGCTACACAATACGCAGCAAAAATTGACGTTATCTACGTCAAATTTAAATCGAACTCGTGGACAGAATCGTGGTCTCATGTCTTGTGTGTGCTCTGATGCAATACCTGTTATGAAACATTGCTATTTAGGCTTTGACGTATTTTCTGACTCCTGACATGATGATTGCCCTAGTTCTTCAAAATTATCACAACCCGCTTTTATTGGCGTCCTAATCCAAAACTCATATTCCGGCTTTAATCTATCGGTGGGCACTGGTTTATGAAGTACTTTGGACCGGGCTTAATTATCGTATGAGTTCCGGTATGCTTTATCTTCAATGTCGACTTCACAGCGTAGAATTGCCTAAATTTGTCTAAAGCATTTGAAATATACACTGGCTGATTGTATCCTCTTGTTAATGGTGCACGCAGACTATTTAGAAGACGCTGTAGCTGTTGTGTAACCTCCGTCTCTGATGTTTCATCACTAACTTAAAATCGCTCATTATATCTGGCGGAAGTTTCGGACTGTGACAAAACGCAACCTGTGCGACTGATGCTTCTATTTTATCGCGATACCTTGATTGCATACCGAGTAGTACTTGTGGAAGTGCCGAACGTCAATCTGGCTGTTCTCGATACACCAATAGCGCTGCCTTTAACTCGCAATGTACGCGTTCCACAATACAGTTACACTTAGGATTAAACGCTGTAGTTCTTCGCACATCAACTCCCAGGAACTGTAGGTTAACTTAAATGTACGAGTCAGAAAAGTCCAACTTTTGTCAGTGACTACTTTATGTGGTAATCCAAATACAGCCACCCAGTGTGGCAAGAACGTATAGGTAATAGTCTCCGCATCTTGACCAGCTAGTGGTATTACCTAAAACCATCTTGTAAGTCGATTAATTATTGCCATTCAATAACGAAAGCCACGTACTTTTGGTAGAGTGTTTATGTTAATATGCATAGATTTAAAACGAGCTTTAGGAAACTCTAAAAGGTCCAAAATCTGAATGAGTATGACGCAAGACTTCGAGAGTTGACAAAACCGGCAAGCTTCAACCCATTCGGTTATATCTTGTCGATGGTAGACCAAAAATATAATTTTTGTAACAGCATTATCTTACCTTACACATCAGGATGACTAAGATTGTGTTATTAACGAAATTTGTGGCTTCGACAATCTGGAGGAAGCTAAATATTACAAGTCATTACTCTTCAATATTATATTCGATGACCTCCAAATCGCCTAGCTTCAAATTGTAAATCTGTCTCGGCAATTTCGTCGACATGATATCAGTTCTTTGTTTGTTTGTTATTTCATCTGATTGTCTCTCTATAGCAACAGTTTGCAATTCTGTTTGAATACTTGATTAATTTCAATGCGAAACAAAGGAACGGCCACCACATTATCGTTGCCTTTTACATGACTGATGCTAAAGCTGAACTCATCGAGATGGATCATTTGTCGAATTACTCATTGCGGATAATTTTGTAAAACCTTTCTATAAGACCTCCAATAACGACACATTGTTGATCTTCACTTCGAAGGGGTAACACAGGAGATATCGTCCCAAGTGGACGTAATATTTATGAAGAGGCAGTAATTCTCGTTCCATTGCTGAGTATTTCTTTTCTGCGGTATTTAAATTTTGTGGAATAAAATGCGATGGCTTACATTTCACCATCGAATTCTTGTTCTAGTGTAATGCCCAAGGCTACATCAGACGCGTCGGTTGACAGTTTCAATGCTGCATTTTTTTGATCGGCATGTAATTTTGTATTACCTGATCTGCGTTTTGACTAACGCAGCTTTCATTGTTCCAGTATTTTTCTTTTGAAAAGATATTTCGGCCTAATTTACCGTTAGACTTCATCCGTTTCAATATGCCTCAGAAGTTTAACAAACGAAATTAATAAAGCAAGCGCGTTATTTCCTCTAGCCATTATATTTATACTATGGACTGATCTTTCATTATATATTCACGGGTCACATATGTGTGTGCATTTTCATAACTTTTATTTTCATCTAACTAATTTAGACCAGAATGACTGAATACTAATTTAGCAATTGCATGCGTTAACTATTCATTTTACACACTCAATGTAAAATGGCGTAACTGAGATGGCCCTCACTTTCAGGTAGGAAGAAACCAATAATTCAGAAACACTCGTCGTAAAATCATGCCATGAGTGATAAAAGTAGAAGTCCGAAAGACCAATGCACATGTTAAATTTCATTTCAAACCACTTGGGTTGCACTCAAGATAGACAAGTTAATAAGAGTTATTGGCGCACGCCACACATGTGCATGTGTATGTGCATACATAACTAAAAAACTTCGTTAAAATATTAATTGATACACATGTACGTACATCTAAATGAAACTGCAATCAATAGACATTAATTTACCCTTTGCACGCGCCAGACAAATTATTACTTATAAAGATTGTATAATTATAATAATCTCAATAGGTAGGGTGGGGGTGCAAAACACAAAATTAGGGTTCAAATCACTAAGTTTTAAAATCAAACGAATAGTTAGAGATGACATTTAGAAAAACTATATTCATAATAATTGAGTATTCATTACTTGAAAAATAAGCCCACTAATTAGTCAATCTTAATCCGATGCTCTTAATCTTTTACTGGAGCTAGTTTCAGTTTCCAATTCATGCAATCTCCTTTTCCTGCCATTAGCTAATGCGGTATTCCAAATCGGACCTAAAGATTTTTCAACAGCTGTTTCATTCATAATATTATCTCTAGATTTAATTTCGATAGATTCCCTAATCAATCTCATCACCCTATTACGACTACATATTGCTATGCGTTTGCATTCTTCCCAGTTGATAGTATACCCAGTCTCCACTACATGACGAGCAAGATCAGATTTAGTAATATGTCCATACATCCACGCAGTTTTAGGTTCAACTCTCTTTACTTTGATTGGGTGCATAGTCTCACCAACATACTTGAAACTACAAACATTGCATGGGATCTCATACACTTCTGATGTGTCTAAAGGTTCAATATTTTCTTTTTGGTTAGGGAGTATAGTGCCAAGTGTAAGGGGCTGTTTTAAAACGGCCCTTATATTGTATTTTAAAGCTAATGATTTCATTTTCCTACTTAATATAGAGTCCGGTAATACCATGACCTTCCGCTCTTCCTTCTCCTTATACACTTTTATGTACCTCAAACTAGGATTAAATTTATTCACGAAATCCATCATTGTTGCATCTATTAAATGAAGAAGGTAACCATTAGCCTGGAATATATTGCGCAGTTTACCTATTTCTAACTTCCAATGTTTTATATCTGTTGAATTAAGACTTCTTAATGTTAATGACTTTAAGAAACTGACTTTCATACGATACGGGTGATTGGACTTGAAATTAAGCAGGATTCCTGAATAATTTTCCTTCCTAGAAATATCTCTTCCAAATTTCTGACCATTTCTAATTTATTTGACATCCATAAATGGTAATTCACCTGATGATTCCCTTTCTAAGGTAAATTGGATTTCGCACATTTGATTAGCTAAATTTAGGAAATTTACCATTTCATTATCACCATGGTTCCAGATCATTAACATATCATCCAAGAAACGTAGGTACAGTTTTGGTTTCAGTGATGTCTTATCCAACAGATTATTTTCCAAATAATGCATAAAGATATCAGCTATTGGGACCGACAAAGGTTGTCCCATTGGAACGTCTCGAAATTGTTTATAAATTTCCTTCCGAAATTTAAAATAAGTGGAGGACATACAAATACACATCATCTCCATGACGTATCCTATCGTCAATTTGCTTCCTTCTAATATTAAGGGGTGATCAACTAGGAAACGTCTAAAACAATCCAGAGCCTCAGGTACCGGTATATTCGTGTACATAGATACTACATCTAAGCTTACTAATCTATCCTTTTCATCTAGTACACATTTATCAACAATTTCAACCAAATGATATGAATTAAGCAAGGTATGTTCTAAGAAATAGGAATATTTTCTTATTCTATGGCACAAAAACTTTGAAATTTTATATGTTGGGGAGTGTTGTACATTCACTATAATTCTTAAAGGATTACCCGGCTTATGCACTTTAACTAAACCATAAACTCTGGGTGCAACCGTATCTCTTTGAATGAGAGTGTTACCATGCGTCGAATCCAATTCCTCATTAGCAATCATATTATTGATTAATAATTTTACTTGTCCTTGTAACTTATCAGTAGGGTCTTTTGTTATTTTAGTGTATACTTCAGCATTACTTAACTGTTCTATCATTTTATTGTTATAATCGGATTGATTCATCAGAACTGTAGCTCCTCCTTTATCCGCCTTTAGACATATAACTTTATTTGATACTAAATCCTTTCTGAGACGTTTAATTTCATAGTTAGGCTTAACTTTATCCTCTTGATGTGTTAAAACCATTGAGGCAACGTCTAATTCAAATTTCACCTTATCCTTATCCGAAAGAAGTTGTGCTGTTTTGACAGCCTCAGTAATTAATTCATTTCTAACTGATCTTTCTTTATGAATAGCCATGTTTAAACCTAGATTAAGTAGTTAAAATTGATCATTCTTAAGATTTAGTGTTGATAGGTTTACTATTCTATTAGTCCCGATTAAATTATCACTTTCTTGGGGTCTATAAATTTTGTATGTTGCACAAGTAGATCTTTTATTTGTTCGAACATTAGCTGGTCATATGCGTCCCTGCTCAAACACAAGATGGACTTAGTTGACTTCAGCCCTTGGAGATGTTTTGTCAGTTGTGTTTGTAGATGCGCCATCATCGGAATAAAGGACCTGTAATAATTACACACGCCAAGATAGCGACACTTTTATTTTGTATTCTCTAGTATGGCAAATTTTCAGACAACCTCGAATTTGTATTCTAGGGTATACATATTTCCATTTCTAATCGCATACCCTAAGAATTTAACTTGTTTCTTTGGTCATACACATTTTTCCATGTTTAACACAAGACAAAACGAATCAATACGATCAAGAGTCTCTTTGATAGGTATTAAATGCCATTCTAAATCATCTGAGGCTATTATCACATCCGTAGAGCCTTGTTCATAAATCTCTGAAAGGCCTGTGATGCATTGCACAAACCAAAGGGCATACGCGTGTATTCAAAAACCCAAAAGGAGTAATAACAGCTGTTTTCGCGATGCTTACTTCGTCGAGAGGAATCTGATGATAAGGTGTCTGTGAACCATTTTCATTGGTCTATTGCGTCAATAATACCCTTGGCGTTTTTTATTGCATAACGATCTGAAATCGTAACTTAGTTGAGGGCACGATAATCCCTATATAATCTTCAATCACTTACGTGTTGCTTGGCATACGTGTGAACTGGCGATGCTCATGAACTATACCTATGACGAATAATACCGTCCTATAACATCTAAACAAAAATGGCCTTGGCATCCTCTATCTTTCTCTGATTTAAGGGCCGAGATTTGGCAAAGTCTGGTGGACCTTTTGTGCCGCGTTGTTAACCTAGCTAGATTGATTGGATCTGAATTTTCAATATTTACGATATTTCAAAATCTTTTTGACGAACTCACGTACTCGTTTTTGAGCGGATTCGAAGGAGTCATTACTCTTGAGTAAACACAAAGGTGATCGTCACTACTAACAAAGTTACACACACTTAAATTAGTGTCTGGGTCTAGCAAAGTGCCTTTGGTTGTATTCACACTTCGGAGGAAATCTAAGTCGAGTACACAATGTGGCACGTCCGCGACGACAAACGTCCAGTGGAACAAGCGAAATAGGCCAAGTGATACTCTGTAATTTTTCAAGCCATATGTTTGGATTGACTGACCGTAGGCCGATTTTAGCTTTGCATCGGTGCTGCAATATATAGGAAAATTTGGCGTTTCTAATGAGATTGCAGCTTCTGTATTTACCACAAACGCGACCCATGTGAGTGAATGTGAAACAACAAGAAAGTACGCAGTTTGCTGGGTGACAGAAGTAGTACGCACTGGCCTTATTTCCTCTATACTTCTCTGTTTTTAGGTTTTGAAATTCACACACGGTACCATCTCGACATGTTCTGAGGCAATTTCTGATTCTGTATCCCCATATACAATGATTTATAGACTATTTATTGGAATTGACCGCTGGGGAAAACCTGTCTGATTGTAGGCGACGGACTGATTTTCTGTAATTGTATCTGTTTATACTGTTTGCTTACAATGTGATAAAGAGCCGTAACGCTGCGCTCTGTTCGATGGTGGCAGGTGACCGGACGGTTGTTTCAATGACTGAAGGGGAAGTAGCGGGCGTTGTGATGGCCGACCGGAATCCTTAATCCTATAATTCTGAACTACTTCTTTGAGATTAGACAGTATCGTTGTAATCTTACTCTGAAAATTCTTAAACTCTGACGAAAGTGCATCGTATCAACCAAATAAACTATCTGATAAACCCAACATATCGGCAATTAAGCGTTCAGACGTTATATCACCAAAATAATTTATCACTAAATTTTGTAGCAGTTAGTATTAAACCGAAAGCAATAAGCACAAAATTAGTGGAGATTTAGATCAAACAAAGAAAACTCAGATTTTACATTTCTATGCACACAAGAATTATTTCAGTAGAGCGTTAAACAGCTTTAAGTTTGTTAACTTTAAAATTTTTTCGAAATGTTTTCATATTATTGATAGTTCTACTATAATTGAAGAAAAAGACAACAGATAAATTGACTGTTCATAAGAGAAATTCAACTTTAAATTTTGGTAAAATTGTAGGTTGATTTAATAGCTTGAGCAGAATAATTCGTTCTTGTAAAGTTTCTGAATTCATGAATTCGTCCTTGTGCGATACAATTGAACGTAGACACTAGCAAACCATTTGCTTGACGAAAAATTGATCCAAACGGTGCATTTTGTCTGAAAAATTATTGCTGAGCTTGAATGCAATTTGTGCACGCATATGCGTAGCATTACCATTCTTGCCGAAAGACGTCGTATCTCAGGATAATAATTCAAGTAATCTTTATAGATTGCATATAATAAGTACATTGACAGAAGCGAGATTTAATTTAACCACAGTACAATAACTTCGAAAATATACATAACAGAGCTCAAGACCCGATTTACCATTCGACGTTAAGCTAGTACACAAAACTAATACAGAATATTTCCTCACATCTGGAGCGAGATTGTGTCACCGCTAATTAGTCAGCCGGATCATCTACTCGATGAACAGCGTAGAACGCCAATTCGAATGTTAAAATAATCCACTATTTATTGAAAATGTAACCCTTTTGAGTGTTGATCACATTTTAAGATGTTAACCAATAGTTAATAATTTTAACAAAAATTTAAACAAACCAAAACGACTGTTTTATAAATGAGCGTTATTCATAGCCTTATATTACGAACATCAACAAACTGAAACTAGTAATCTGCACATACAAGAATAAGATGACTTAATATAAACAAGCTACAAACAAGACTGGAAAACCAATATATATATATATATATATATATATATATATATATATATATATATATATATAAGGTGATCTCACCTCCAGTGTATACAATTCACAATGTATTTATTATATCAGCTAAGCAAAAATTTATTTGTACCGACCTCTTACATAAATATATAGATACCATTATCTATACATTTACATGACATGCACACATATATTCGTATTTAAATGTACATATATACAACACAATGGGTTCTTATAAATTAAAAGGCATACGAATTACCGTGAGCATATACTATGGCAGTAAAATATATTTTCACTTAATTATTTTTAAAAAAACTATAATCAGACAAAACTTTTCTTTGAATCAAGTTCGGGAGCTTTAATTAAACGCCAATCCCATTGTATTTAACCAGTCGTCTAACAACATAACAAAACTAACGCCAGCCGCAACGCACTGACGCGTTTCGACCTTCCATGATCATCATCAGAGTACGACGGCAAACTGACTAGAGAGGATCAAACCGTATTGCATATATATGGAAAGTAAAATTAGATATGCGGCCTTGCACTTGTTCTTGATCATCCGTAAATATTAGCATGAAGTAAATAGACGACTGAGCAAATTATAAATTTAACGAGTATCTTTATGCTATCTGCACATTTCACATTAAAGAAACAAACTTCTAAAAGGATTAGAGATGTCCTGATTGAAAAAAACTTACCGGTTTAAATAGCATACAACTTTGTGCTTTAGTTAGAACAAATTTTTTTAGATGGGACACCTCTCAAGGCCACATTTTATCCACGGTTTTTGAATGATTTATCGGCTATGAGAAATCATGGCTATTATGATATGGTAGATATTTAAACTTAATTAATAAGTTGAACAAACTTCAATTAACACATGGAAGGGAGTCACTATATTAATCATTTATTATGAATACAAAATTAATTATAAATGGTAAGAAAGTATAAGAAACAATATTTGGAAACGATACTAAACCTGACATCCTTCTTAATTTAAAATTAAATCGTCCTTATTTGATGAAAATCGTTATCTTCAAATCATGTTCACTGTCCAATCCTTTTCTCTGTTTATTTTGACTTTTCTTTCTATTAGTCTTTCCAAGCGGTCAGTTCATCTCACCAAGTAAAAATAAAGAAAATATCGTCTAGACTGCTTCGTTCATGTTTCACTAGATCAGCGTGTGTCATGTATGTGTTAATGTCTGTGTATACAACTCTGAAACATTCATATTAATATAATTAAATTCACGAGAGCTTACATCAAATTAAAACTACAGTAATTAAATGTCACTTGTTATTTGCCCGCATCCAAATTATCATCTTAAGTTGACCATGTGAAATTACGTAATAACTAGTGACATCGGTGGTTAAGGAGAGTAAAACATCATTACAAGTTATATAATAAAAAATATTATAAAAATAGGCTCAATTGTGACATAATTTGAAAATTGATGAATCTACGTCAAGCAAATTTAGAAACTGGCGCAACGTAAGTTGCGAAATTTCACGTGGTAATTAGAGAATTATAAGCATGCATAGGAGAATTAAAACTAAATCATTGTAGTGACAATTTGATAAGCATAAAAGTCAATGTTATGCAAAACTGAGCGCTTCACGCTCTTAAACGCACACACAAATACCTTCGCGATTCACGCTTATCTGGAGAGACCTCAGTAATTGTTGAGATCTGCCAGTCACAACGCACTGACGCGTTGCGACTGGCGGTAATTTTGTTATGTTGTTCGACGACTGGTTAAATACAATGGGATTGGTATTTACATCAAGCTGGCAAACTTGATCTTAAGAATAGTATAGCTGTTTAAACGAAAATTCACACTTTTTATTGCCTACATATGTATATGTGGCGAAAGCTGCAAACAGTTAATGTTCGTGACTGCATAGAAATTGTGCAGCCGACATTTCCAGTCAAGTTCAATGTATGCGAGACTGCTAGATTTGAGAGCCGCATATCTAAATTATATTTCCATATATATTCATTGCGGTTTTATCCTCGATAGTCAGTTTTCCGTCGTACTCTGGTGATGATCACGGAAGGTCGAAACGCTTCAGTGCGTTGCGCCTGGCGGTAGTTTTGTTATGTTTTTCGATGACTGGTTAAATACAATGGGATTGGTGTTTACTTCAAGCTCGCAAACTTGATTTAAATAATTCACACTTTTTGTTACTTGGCTATATTTGGTGTGATGCGCGGAATGTAGAGATGGGCATTTGTATATAAATTTCGAAATATACGAAGGAATAATATGGAAAATGAACAAAATATTCTGCTTGATGTAACAAAGATAAGATTGTTGAAATTGTAAAATTTACTAATCTATTCTACAAAAAATATTGATAATCTATTTAAATTTCGCTCAACTATTTCCTGTTATTACAACACATATATTGTGACAGTTTTCTGGTACGTGCATGTCATTGTTCTTTACCAATAACGATAATTTCTTTTATTTTTGTGAATTTTCCCTTTAGATGGTATTGCATACTTATCATTGTCAAGTGGTTACTGAAACATTCATCAAAAGCAAACAGTGTGGTTTTGTGAAGATTTTTTTGCAACATTCAATTGATTAATTACATGATCCTATTTTTTGCAAAACAAGGTTTGAAGTTTACTAACTTTGCAAAGATTCACGCGTTTCGAAATGTCACAACTTGTTCAAACATCATATATATGACCAATTCTGATAGTCATAATTATATATTAAAGGACCATTCCCCTCTATTAATCTTACAGTTAGTCCAACCCTGCTAGAACGCTTTCCAAATTTACCCTGAAGAAGTCAAGACAGACGAGAAATTGAGTTAATAATATGAGTTAAATTCTGTCAAATGAAACTTATTTTGGGCTTATACTTCTTCAGTGTATAATTGTACACAAAACGCTCAATAACGCTGTATACAAATAAAATATAATTTTGAATACAAGTCAAAAGTTTACTTATAATAACATAATAAATCACATCTGTGAAACTATCTCTCTCTTTCTCTAAACCATTCCAAAGGACTTAATAATCGAGTAATTTATAAAATAAAAATACATGCACAATATACACATATTCCAAAATTTAATAGGAAGATCAAATTAACCATTTACACCACTTATGACTTGAGCGGTCAAAAAGAAAACGCTAAATATACATTGGATCTGTAGTTCAACAAATCAACTTAACTGAATAGTATCTGGGCCATCCAAATCAATAAGCTCACACATTTATCCACATTAGCGCTATTACCAGTGCGTGGTCTAATAGAGCATAAATGTATACATATAGACTAATGTTAGATGTTCAATCATAATTAAACTGCTCCATTGCCGTGGTCGTTCTAAAAAAACATAAAATTTAAAAAAATATACAGATTAGACAGGTAATCACTCAGTCAGTTAGGCGATAGCCAGACAGACAACGCTTATTAGCTGTATTACTACAGTCCTTATTTTTACACCGAATATTTCGGGGTCCAGTTCGAGACCCCTTTTTCAACGGTAAGCTCGTCGCACCAATGAATTTCAGAGTTATTAAGTAGTGGTAAAATTCGTTCAAGGCCTTCATGTTTAACCATAACTGAATTTTCTATAGATTTCTGTGCGCTATGTATATGTTTGTTTGGGTGTGAATTCACGTGTATGTACATCGAAGTGAAACTACAGTGATTTCGTGTTTGTAATTTTAGAACTGTTTAGTAATAAGTTATATAAAATTAACTACTTTTCTGTAAATGAACCTCAAGTGATTAATTAAAAATTCCTTTTGCACACTTAAGACTTACTGTTGGAAATTTACTTTGTTAAATTTAAGAATTTATTCGAGTGACCTCTCTCGTGCAAGATAACATATCGAATTGAACGGCCGAGAAATATAACTTGGATCGATTTCGAATAAAATAATAAATAATGGTAAGAAGTGAAGATTGCACAAATCGTAATTCGAAACTTTCTCAAATAAAAAGAATAAGAACGTCGGATTATGTTTAACTAATGGAAGGTGTTAGATTAAACTTTAACAAACACCTCTCTATTTTTAAATACTGTTTGTTGCGAAGAACTAATATATATGCAAGTATGTATTAGGTTTTGCGAGCCTAGTAACAAATTAGTTCAGTTGTGACCAGAAGGATAAACCAAAGGCAGCATGAACGGAAAGTATAATCTCATGCACATTCTTTGGATTATCGTTTAATTTCAAATTTTATTAACTGATACCTTACGGTATCTATTTACTTTGGTTCCTTATAGAGTGCAACATTTATTATTGGACTTTTACGCTAAATATCACATATTCTTTAGAATATTGCTATGATCTATCCTTTAGCAAGTGATCATATAAATTTATGTTCTGTCGTTCAATTATTTATACTTCTTACCTTAATGAAGCTTAATATTTCACGTTCCCGAAAGTGAAACTAAAGTTATTACATTTAATTCCACATTTCGCACATAATACGCGTGGTTTTACACTTACTTACACTTATAACATATGAACATTTGCCCTCCTATCCTACGTTTGCTGTTAAAAATATCACATTTTGTGATAATATTTATTTTATGAGAATTTGCACAAGTCTATTATATTCACATTCAAATGTAACCGCTTACCGTGCGATAACTAGATGAGATCTAATCTAGTCTTTGTCTAACTAGTGTGTTAATTAAATTGATACCTCGGACACATATGTACAAAACCAACCATTTGTTTTCTGATCCCCAGTCAATTAAACTTATCTATTACTGTTCATGTCTCACACTGTTGTGTTGTATGTGCAAACCCATACCGGATCTCTACATCTTTCTCCCTGAGTTCTGCCAGCAAATTTGATTTTAGATTAGATTCATTGAGTACGGCTCAGAAAACCAGTCTTTGAATGATTACCCACTGAACTCTGAATTTACCGTAAATTCACTGTAAATTCACTCTTTAGAGGCATCAAAGTTCTCCGCGGCTGCTGACATGGAGACGATTCAATTAAAACAGTTGCTTTCTGTGTCCCATTTACAAAAACAGTTTTCACACAAGCTCAAACTTGAGGTAAATTGGGTGCAATTTTCCAGAGTATTCATTATCACTCTGATCACCTGAAAGAGCCGGACGCCATGATATCATTTATTCCCTTCACGTTGGTAAATCTGAGAGCATTTTATGAATTCGACTTCTTCGTGCGCACAGCATGCTAGATGACAAAGTCATGTTATGATTAACGAAAAAATTTCGCGTTCATCTGTCGTGTGTATTTCAACTCAACATAAGTGCCTCACGGTCAGTTAACACGAGAATTCTGACCATCTAAAAAATGGTTGAAATTATGAACTGCTGCATAAATAGTAAGTATCAAATAACTAAACGCGTGATAATATGTCCCTCTACTCTGCAAACCCTCGGAAAACAGTGGCACAGGAAGAACTACTTCTCCGCACCTTTGCTACTAGACATCGGTGTCAGGTGCATGTATTGCCAACTGAAATATAGTACCCTTAATTATAGAAGCACAAAGTTCCTTCTCGCCACGAGACCAATTTATAAAATACAAACAGTACTCTAGACTATGATTATCGTGGAGCTTTTCTTCCACCAAACAAAATTAGGCTGAATTTTCTATTTTATGCATAAATATGATGCATACATACACCTTAATATCAATGCGAGTTTTTCAGACTCTAGCATTATATATCTTAAGTTATCTGAAAACCAGCTATAAAATATAATAGGCTTCTAAATATACCCATGTGTGTATTTCATAATAAATACCAAACAATTTTTTCTCATAATTGTCTTCACATTATTATGTTTTACACTTTTGTTTTAGATCTGCGTTAACTGTATAAATTGCATACTATTACTTCAATTTCAGAAAGCAAATTAAAGACACCGAAAGTTGACACGTCACCAGTTTTGTCTAACGGTAAGCAATTGCTTTGTAAACATTATTTCTTCTGTTCCACTCGATATATCCTGCTCGCAATGCGTTATATTAATAATTCGTAGACATTTTCAATGTAATATACCGCTTACATTATTCATGCACTATTTTGAATGTCTCGTCATCGAATGGTCATGTGGCAGCCATTACATTGCTGCCATTTTGTTCCTCCAATCGCAAAATTAATTTCAAATCAAATGTCAGTGCCTTACGCGTTGTTTTTTTTCAACGTGTCTAACCCATTTTACTAATTTCACTTGTTCATACATAAGGCAATAGTGGCGAGTAATATGCGTAATCGCACTGATACACGCATTTTAGTTTCTATGCCTACTCATCAGCAGATGCCGGCACACAGCTAGAGGCCCCTCATCAGTTGGTAAAAAAATGCTGTAAAATGTTATTAGGTAGGCTAGACCTATTATGTATATCTGCGTATAATTAACTTCCTTAAGTTATGAATATGGTTACGCTGCCTATAAAAAGGGGATTAAGAATTTTACACGTAATACTTAAATCAAATGAGATTAAAAATTTACTTAATCGTGGTATTTTTTCTGATTTTAAATTAAATGCATGTCTAGAGTCAAATGGCCCCCTCCTGTCTCCTATTCCTTTGCCGATAACAGTAAAAAGCAATCGCAAAAACCCAGTCAACGATAATGTGACTAAAGAAAACCTTCAAGACAACATTGAATTTGGTAACAAGTGGCCAATGCCTGCGTCCGCCGAAACCTCACCTGTCCTGTCAAACCAAAGGCTGCTCTCCACTTTAACGTTTGAATGCCCATTGATCGACAAGAGCCGGACTGTCTACGATGGAGAAGACGGCTTTAAAGTTACAAGTAATACAAAGCAATTTTTCAGACGTGTAAATTATATTAATTGGATTTTCATGATTTTTGTATCATTTATTCATTTGTCAGATTAATAGACAGCTGCAAATTTATACATTCATGCATACCTGCATAAATGGGTATCTACATTAATCCATACATACTTGCATATATATTTAAAAACATACGTGCATACGTACACCCAAACATATATGCATTAATAAAAAAATACATTTAAAAAAACAATGAATTTGGTCACCCGAATAGTGGATTCCAGAAGAAATTTTACTGACAATTTCAGAGCTGTTTTCATAATTTGCTTTTACGTCTACAAATAGAAACAGAAGTTAACTTACTTGTAGATGACAAATAAACACTTTTGTTGACGACCGGGAATAGCTAGTCTGAGTAGGACTTGACAGGATGACCGATTTTATGATGTTTAGCTTCAGGCGGAAATTGGTTGACGCTTCTTTAAAACAGCCAAAAGATGCCTTGTGCATTTTTGCCAATACATCGTTATGATCTTAAAATTCTAGAAGCCAGCACTTCAATAAACCTTGAAGTGTTAACGCAAAAAACAGACAATTGTAAGTACTGCATATTTATTTAAGTGGAAAAACAAAGAAGCCTCCACGTGTCAATAACTAACGCAGAAACCCAGTGCAAATATAAATTATTTAAAATATTTATTAATGGCAATAAAAAGTGTACACTCATACAAAATATTGTAAAGCTCTAAAGGAATATTATTTAAATACTACGATAAATAAATGTAGAAAATTTAATATTAATTAAAATATCAATAAATTCATTATATATTAAGTAATATTTCTGAGTTGTATAATTTCTTGAAAAATATGTATTTATTGTGTGTTCAACATAACTAATCAATAAATAACACTTATCTGCAGTTGTTGTGTGTCTGTTAAAACGTGAGTCTACCATAGAAACATGGTTTCCTTTTTGGATTTTCTACCCTAATTAAGAATGAATTTTGATAAACGCATACTGTTGTTAATCAAACAGGCTCATTGAAATTAAATATACAATCTATTTAGCATTGAGATACTGTTTGTGGCGAAGAACTAATATATATGCGAGTATGTATTAAGTGTTGTGCACCTAGTAACAAATTAGTTCAATTATGACCAGAAGGATGAAGCATAGATAGCATGAACGGAAATTATAATTTTGTGCACATTCGTTTCGTACTTACTGGCAACTCATCAGTAGGAGCCGGTATTATGCTCTTTACCACTGTATATTTGGGCGAGGACTGAGTGAATATAGGACGGTACAATCTCCTAGACGAATTTATAAACCTGCTGTAGTAAAACTAGCATCATATAAAGTCTCCACAATGCGACTTTAACGCTAACTCACTCTATATAATATATATTTTCAGTCTGTAGAGGATACCAACACTATGGCTATTGTGTCAGTACTCGATACCAACATCATGGTACTAGAAATATGGTTTCCGAGTCGATACATGGTACCAACACAATGGATCTTAATGTATTCTATAGTTCACCAAAATTGAGAATTACAACTACTTCGGAACACCTATTACTCCAGCAAATCCAAATAAAACCTATTTGCCGTGAACAATGCTGAAGTATTGATGATCGCAATTTGTAAATTTATGTTTTTATATTCAAACTTCTTTGCTGGGGTACATTGGCTAGCTCAGTTCATGCCGCATACATTCTATTATTACGAACTGCGCTAGCCTAATAATTAAATTTTCCGTCTGTTAATTGAAGCGTATTTAGTTTTTTTATTATTCGTTTTTGTTGACAACACAGTGTAAATATGAAGAAGAAGTGAGAGCTATATTACAGCTTTTCAATGATGAATTCTACTTGAAATTTTAACCTCGTTAGCCAGTTTGTTGTTGTGCTCTGTTGTGAATCAAAAAAAGCCGAAACGCATCAATGCGCATAGTCTACTCTAGTTTGGCTATACTCTGTTTTTGTGTAAACTGTAGGATTCAAGTTTACTTCACGCTCGCAAACATGATTTTTTTAAATTTGAATTGATCCAGTGCGATCAATGATAGAAATATTAATTTATATCAATTACTCGTTTCAATGGTTACATAAACTAGCGCTAGTTTAATGTGAGACGGTAAAACCGAGGCAATTGGTAAAACTGACGTAAGTCATTATATGAAATCTTAACTTTTCTTAGGTACGCTAGCTTGGTTTCCATAGTATATCCCATTATCCAGGCAAATTTTTACTGAGCTTAAGTTATAACAAATTTATATTTTTTTCATCCGTTCCAAATTTTTGCGCTTAATACTCCATCACTCGCAATATTTTCTTTCAACCATGTGGCGGTTCGGATATTTAATAATCATCATCTTCGGGATCATCACCATCATCATCACGAAGATCATTACAACTTTTGATAGTAACTGGTGCTTCACAGTCATATAACTACAAAGTAATTTTAATTAAAAAAATGAAATTTTGCAAAAAATTTTTTAAAAAAAGTAGTAATAATAACAAAATTAAAAACATAAAAATTATTATTCGAGAATAGTTTTATGAATGGGAAAATATAGTTAAAACGTGTTTATTTAGCCAATTAACACAATAAAATGAGGCTATTCTTGCTCCACTTAACACGATTAAGGCAAAGTCAGATTCAAGGTTAGGTTAAATCAATAATAAAACTTCCTTGTTGTTTTCAAGGTAGCACGTTATAAACTCGACCAAATTCCGTACCTAACTCACCCAAAATAAAAGAACGTTATGCAGATGATTCTGCTAGAAATATGCAACTAAATAGTCACTGATGACGGCTCCGGGCAATATTGCGCAGAGTTTAAAACCAAGATAAACTATGCACATGTGAAACTCATATTGGCAGAAGAGCGGGTCCAATACTATCAAATTTGAGTGTAATTGGCGTCAGCTTTTTCTGCCATCTTATAATCTGTTCACCTTGACTCGTGCCAAAAACTGGCTCTGGATAAACAGACAATTATTTTTTGAAAAATGGAATTGAAGGAATGCGTAAGACGTGAAAGAACTGATGCAGCTGAAGACGCCTTGTTTGTTTGTGTATTGAGGAATATTTGTTAGCCGATCCATCTACGAACGTCAGCGTTGCTTATTCGTTTTTGGCAAATTTTATGTGTTATGCACATCAAAAACTGTGTCCGACGACGGGTTAAAAATGGTATTGATGTTTACTTCAAGCTCACAAACTTGATTTAAAGAATTGTTACCACCATTCGCGCAATCAATTATTGTTTAATTTTATTGTCTATATATATATATGTGTGTGTGTGTGGCGAAAGCTACAAACAGCTAATGTTCGTGACTGAAAAGAAATTGTGCAGCCGACATTTCCAGTCACGAACAATGTATGCAAGACTACTAGAGGTGAGAGCCACATATCTAATTTTGCTTTCCATATATATATAATATAATATATATATATATATATATATATATATATATATATATATATATATATATGCAACGCGGGTTGTTCCTCGTTAGTCAGTTTCCGGGCGTAATCTGATGTAAATCATTAAAGGCCGAAAAGCGTCAGTGTGTGTGATTGGTGGCAGTTTTGTTGCACTGTCCGACGACTTGTAATATGCAATGGGATTGGTGTTTACATCAAGCTCGCAAACTTGATTTAAAATATTGTTACCATCACCGGCGCAATAAATTATTCTTTAATTGTGTTGCTAATCTATGTTGATGTGGCGAAAGTTGCAAAAGTTCAATGTTCGTGACTGAATAGACATTTTGCAGCCGACATTTCCAGACAAGTTCAATTCATGCGAGACTACTGGATGTGAGAGCCGCATATCTAATTTTGCTTCCCATATATATGCAATGCGGTTTAATCCTCGATATTCAGTTTTCCGTCGTACTCTGATGGTGATCATAGAAGGTCAAAACGCATCAGTGCTTTCGACTGATGTTAGTTTTGCTATGTTGTCTTACGACTGTTTGAATACAACGGGATTGGTGTTTACTGCAAGCTCTTAAACTTGATTGGAAGATCACCAACTCTAAACGGCCAAGTCTTACTAGAACGTAATAAATAAATAATAATCGAATTCACTTAATTACAATTTTATATGATGTCTTCCTCTGCATTCCTTTATTTTAAACATGATTTTGAATTGAGTTTTTACTTTCATAGATGTTATGATTCAAGCAATTTTATTAAATCAAGGATGCGAAATTAATTTAAATACCAGTTTTATTATATATATATATATATATATATATATATATATATATATATATATATATATATATATTATATATATATATATATACCTACATAAATTGTTTAGCGTAAACAAGGCATTGTATAATGTAGAAAATGCAATTCATCCAGTAGGACGGTTACGTCTTTATTGGTTTCTCTTCATGTACTGCCATTGAATCAAAGCACCTTTCACTATCATGCATGTGGTTGACTATCTTTCTCTTTTTTATCAATAATTGTTTCTTTACAGATTCCGTTAGAAATTCCATGTTTTATGGCCTCCGAACTAAACTAGATCTCACTGTGTGAACGTTTATGCATTCACTATTTAATGTTTATATTTCAGCTTTGCCTCGTTTTCTCTATCAATTTCAACAAAAAAATCTTAATTTATATCGATTGCATGAATGTATTTTAGCTCCGCTAATATTTGTATCGGTCTGAAAGACAATTTAATAACGTGACTGCATAATTCAAATAAAGAAAACTAAAAAATTGCAAGCTGCTAATGAAAAGACATGTAAAATATCCAATAAAATGCAATATTTAAGGATAAAGTATCGTAATTTCGTTTAAATCGGAAGACATAAAAAGAGGATCAAAGCATAACTGCTTTTGTATTATGCATTTGCGAAGATAAATTAAATTCCTTCAACTGCTCGTATATTAACAAAAACAGGAGCAAATATACCCATATATACAATATATATATACCCAAATAACAATTCGGTTAAAATGAATTTTGTTCGTGTCAAAGCAAAAATCCCGCTTGTTATATAGCCTAACCTATCATCGGATTTACTAATTTATCACGTTAGTTCTCAAAATTTTCAGTCAGGAAATTGGACATTTTAAATCTTCAACTATATAATCAAATAATATATTTTTCTATGTCAGTTTCAACTATAAATAGGATTAACTTTAAAAAAATAATTTCCAACATTTTAACTATTTAAATACAATGTTTTAATTCTCTTCGAATGTATGAAATTTCATTCCTTTATTGTTTTCCTCTCTAGATTTTGAACATTAAAGACGAATTTAATTGAATTTAACTTGCTAAAGCCGTATTAAATGATATATCATTTAATACTGGCGGTAGTTTTGTTATGTTGTTCGACGAATGGTTAAATACAATGGGATTGCTGTTTACTTTAAGCTCGCAAACTTGATTTAAAGAAAAAAATGATTTAGCATGTAGGAGTTATTATGAAAATAGTATGCATGCTCTTTAAAAGGGAGCTTTGCGTAATTAAGTGAGAAAATTTCAAAACAATAATTTATAATGAATTTTGGGCGGTCTTTTTCTAATAACACAAAAAAATTTTGATTAAATAAAATTAAGAATTTTAATAAAATAATAACTTCAAAACGTTTAATGAAAGTTTGAAGCAAACACCAATTTCATTGTAATTAACCAGTCGTCAAAAAACATAACAAAACTACCGCCGGTCGCAACGCAATGACGCGTTTCGACCTTCCATGATCATCATCAGAGTACGACGGCAAACTGACTAGCAAGGATCAAACCGCATTGCATATATATGGAACGGAAAATTGGATATGCGGCTCTCACATTTAGTAGTCTTTCATAAATTTAATGTGACTGGAAATGCCGGCTGCACAATTTCTATGCAGTCACGAACATTAGATGCTTGTAGCTTTCGCTCCAAACATATATATTCACATAATACAATTAAACAATAATTGATTTCGCGGGTGGTGGTAAAAATTATTTAAATCAAGTTTGCGAGCTTGAAGTAAACACCGATAGTATTGTATTTAATCAGTCGTCGAACAGCATAATAAAACTACCGCCAGTCGCAACGCACTGACGCGTTTCGAACTTCCATGATCATCTTCAGAGTACGACGGCAAACTGACTAGCAGGGATCAAATCTCATTGTAAATATATGGAAATCAAAATTAGATATGCCGCTCTCACCTCTAGTAGTCTTTCATAACTGCTACGTGAATGGAAATGTCGGCTGCACAATTTCTATGCCGTCACGATATGTTATGTAGTTCGACGACTGGTTAAATACAATGGGATTGATGTTTACTTCAAGCTCGCAATCTTCATTTCAAGAATTGTTACCACCACCCGCGCAATTAGTATATTGTTTAATGGTATTGTCTATATAAATATGTGTGTCGAATTCTACAAACTGCTAATGTTCGTGTCTGCATAGAAATTTTGCAGCCGACATTTCCAGTCACGTACAATGTATGCAAGACTACTAGAGGTGAGAGACGCATATCTAATTTTGTTTTCCATATACATGCAATGCAGTTTGATCCTCGCTAGTCAGCTTGCCGTCATAATCTGATGATTGTCATGGAAGGTCAAAACGCGTCAGTGCGTTGCGACTGGCGTTAGCTTTGTTTTGTTACCCGACGACTGGTTAAATACAATGGGATTGATGTTTACTACAAGCTCGCAATCTTCATTTCAAGAATTGTTACCACCACCCGCGCAATCATTTATTGTTTAATGGTATTTTCTATATAAATGTGTGTGCGAATACTACAAACAGCTAATGAGATTATACTTTCCGTTCATGCTGCCTTTGGTTTATCCTTCTGGTCACAACTGAACTAATTTTTTTACTAGATTCGCAACACCTAATACATACTTGCATATATATTAGTTCTTCGCAACAAACAGTATTTAGCCAATGTTCGTGTCTGCATAGAAATTGTGCAGCCGACATTTCTAGTCACGTACAATGTATGCAAGACCATTAGATGTGAGAGACGCATATCTAATTCTGCTTTCCATATATATTCAATGCTGTTGGATCCTTGCTAGTCAGTTTGTCGTCGTACTCTGATAATGATAATGGAATGTCGAAACGCGTAAAGGCGTTGCGACTGGCGGTAGTTTTACTATTTTTTTCGACAACTGGTTAAATACAATGGGATTGGTGTTTACTTCAAGCTCGCAAACTTGCTTTATATAATTGTTACCACTAGCCGCGCAATCAATTATTGTTTTATTTGATGAAAGTGACATTTTTGAAGTGGCTTTATTCTCTAAATATGCACAAAATATATTTCTGGATGCGCTATATATATATATACATATATATATATATAAATTGCATAAAAAAATCAATGCAGATACTCATGTAGTAATTAATAGAATTGGTGCGACTGTAATTTGAACCCGTGTGAATTTTTGTGTATTTCAATTCACCTTATTATATATATATATATATATATATATATATATATATATATATATATATATATATATATATGCGTAGATGTATGTGTGTTCTTACTTATGTGGGTATTTACGTTTAATTTGTTGTTGAGAAATATCAGGATTTAAAATATGTGCACTTTGCTGAACATTGTGCCATTTGTAAAATTGTAACCCTAAAAATTGCAGGATTTCTGACAAATTTTTAATTACACGTTTGCATCCTGATTAACGAGGTTCAAAATGATATGCCTATATAGGTTATAGAATATCTGATATGACTCTCGCCAATTGTAGTTTTGCATACATTAATTTTGACTGGAAATGTCGGCTGCACTATGACTTTGGTGTTACAAACATAATTTTGGTAGATTTAGTTACACGAATATAAGCTATACAATTAATCAAGCATTGATTGCGAGGATGATAAAAGTTATTTTTAACTCAAACTTGCATACATGAGATAAACTCCAATGCCGTCATATTTATCCAGTGGAATAAAAGCAAAAATACCGACAACGAAGATCCTGACTCTGTCCAACCTTCCACGGTTACCATTTCAGCTTGGCAGCCTATTTACTAATGAGGATCTGAACTTCGTTTTAGAAATACGAAAGCTCTATATTTAAAGAGAACAGAAGCACCGGCACAACACTACCTGTTAGGAAGCTGCTTTAGTTGGCGATGTTTCAAGTGTAGTTCAACATAAAGCCGAACTGATGTACAAATAATTTTTGATTCAACTACAAAAATAGAAAAAGCATGAGCGAGAAGCTATTTAGGTCATCATGTAAAAAATGGCTTGATAGAAAATTCTTTCAAAATGTGATACAACCTTCAAATTGATGATCATCATATTGAATTTTTAAACTTGATTTTGTATACATTTGAAAGAGGCTTTGTCCTCCGGATAAAATGAAGAATTTGCAAAACACTTCCGCAAGTAAGTAACTCCATCACGTGTTCAAATTAGTAGAATTTATGCTGATGTAAATTATTGATTTTCAAAAGTTCGACTTAAATGATATCGCAACATTTGAACATCTGAGCAGCAGATATCACACATTGTAGCACCATTGACATTAAACAAGAATGGAATGTGTGCTGTACAGTTCTGTTCTGTCACGAATAGAATATTTCTAAAAACCTATTAAATTAATTTGTTTTTAACGCCTAAATCGATATGCTATATTTGAAATGTGAATGTTTGGGTGCAATAGTTAAAAATTTCAGACCTGCTTTATTGTAAATATTGGCTTGTTTTTCTGAACAAACAGAATTTGAGTGTCATTAACCGTTCTTTAACTGAATAAAAACAACAATATGGAAACCTCCACTGCAGCATTTCCGTTCAACACATCTCACTACCTCTATCTCTCACACGCACACTCTTTTACTCTCTCTCTCTGGCTATTTCACTTCGAATACCTTTCTTTTTCTTTCCTTCTCTTTTTATCTTATTTTGACCCCTGTTTGCTGTCTCTGTTCCACTCTCATACTTGTTTCCTCGGTGTTCTATTCTCTCGCTCATTCTATCAACTTTAATTTCCTCACCGTTTTCGCATTCCATCTAAACCTATTTTTATCCTTCTCTAAGTTTTTCATATCTCTCTTTCACTCACGCACTTTAACAAAGTCTTATTCAATCTGTTAAGTATCCTTATCTTGCTCCATCGCTCTCAATATTTCTTACTATTTTTTTTTCTTTTTTGTGTTTCTCTAGATCTAATTCTTTTCTCTCTATCTTACAGTCTTTCTCTCTCTCTCTATTCCAATACATTTTCAATTTCAGTTTCTTCTTTTCTATTTATTCGTCTCTCCCTTTCACTCTCTCCTTCTATTTCTCGTTATTTTTTCTCTAACTCTCTCCCCCTTGATTTTCATTCTTCTTCTTTTTTTGTATGTCATTATGTCGTTATTTTTATTTTTCTTATCCTCCCTGTCCTTTTCTATCTCTTTTTTATTTACCTAATTGTTATGTTTGCTTGGCAAATATTAAAGAATCAACTATTCACCCAATAAATCAAGTTTGCAAGATTGAAGTAAACACTAATCCCATTGTTTATAACCACTCGTCGGACAAATTAGCAAAACTACCGCCAATCGAACGCAATGACGCGTTTCGACCTTTCATGATCATCATCAGCGTACGATGGCAAACTGACTATCGACGATCAAAGCGCACTGAATATATATATATGGAAATCAAATTGAGATATGCGGCTCTTACCTCTAGCAGTCTCGCATACATTGAACTTGACTTGAAATGTCGGCTGAACAATTTCTATGCAGTCCTTACCATTAACTGTTTGAATCTTTCCCCACAGTTACATATATAGTCAATACAATTTAACAATAATTGATTGCGCGAATGGTGGTAAAAATTCTTTAAATCAAGTTTGCGAGCTAGAAGTAAGCACCAATCCCATAGTGTTTAAACTCTCGTCGGACAAAATAGCAAAACTACCGCCAGTCGCACGCACTGACGCGTTTCGACCATCTATGATCAATATCAGAGTACGACGGCAAACGGACTATGGAGGATCAAACCGCATTGAGTTTTTATTGATTTTTTAGGCTTCCATCTTCTGCTTTGTATTCTCCTTTTTCTTCTCCTTCCACCTCTTCGGCTTACATTTCCGCATTTCCTGCTTCGTCTTCTTCTTTCTCTCAATTTTGTCTTCATTCTATTTTTTCTATCTCTTCTTTCACTTTTTCGTCTTTTGCTTCTGTCTCTTTTGTTTCCGCTTCTTCATTTCTTCCTTGTACCTTTCTACTTCTGCATCTTCCTCTGCCATTTCTTTTCTTGTGTATCATCATCTATTTATTCTGATTCTTCTTATTCTATTTCTTTTTTTTCGCCTCCTCTTCATCCTCCTTGTCTTATTATTCTTTTTCTTCTTATTCGGCCAATTTCTTTTCTTATACCTTTGCTTCTGCTTCTTCAGTTTCTTTTCCATTTTCCTTTTTATTCATAACCTTCTTGTTTCTTTTCATCTTCTTCTTTTCTGATTCTGCTTCTGCATCTGCTTATTATTTTCCTTCTTCGTCTTATAATACTTTACTTTATTCTTCTTCAACTTTTGTTTCTCCTTTTCCTTCTACTTCCTCTACTTGTTCATTATCTTCTTCTTCTCCTACTTCTACTTTTTTCTTTTGTTTAAACTTTTACACCATTATTGTTTTCTTTTGTTTCTGATTATTCTTCTTCTGTATCTTTTTCATCTATTTTTCTCTTTCATTCATTTCGTCTCTCTCATCTTCTTCTGCCAATTCTGTTTTTGTATATTCAACGTCTTCTGATTCTGACACTACTATTTCTTCTTCTTCTTCTCTCTTTTTTCTTTTACTCTTTTTCCTATTTTTAATTATTATTCTGCTTTTTTCTACTTCTACTTTTCAACTTTTTCCGCGTCTTCCTCTTCTTCTATCTCTGTCTCTATTTCACATACTTCTGTTTATGCCTCTTCATCTTGTTCTTGTTGCTATTATGTTTCTACTTCTTCTTCCAGTACTTATTCATATTTTTTAGCTTCCTCTCCTTTTTCTGAAGTTTTTTTGCCTCTGCTTCTACTTCTTCAATGTTTTGTTTTCACCTTCGTTTTCCATTAGTCCTCTTCTGTTCCTGTTTAATCATTCCCTTCTTCATCATCCTTTATTTTATCTTCATTAGCTTCACTTTCTTATACATACTTACCTTCAACTTCCTCGCCTGCATCTGCTTCTGTTTGGTTTTTTCATTTGTTTAAACATCTTTTTCTCCTTATATTTATTCTTCTTCCACCTCATCCTCCTCCTCGTAATCTTTTTCTATTTCTTCTTACCCATTCGCTTCCCTTTCTTTTTCACTTGTTTCTATTTCGTCAGTATATTCTTCATCTTCCTCTCCTTCTACATCATCATCATCTTCATCTTCTTCTTCTTCCTCTTTTGTTTCTTCTTATTCTTTGATTTCATTTCCTTATTTTTCTTCTTCTACACCATTTTTTTCTACTTCCTCGTTAATATTTTCCCCTGCTTCATCATCTTCTTCTACTTTTGTTTCTGTTTATTCATCTTGTTCTAGTTCTTCCTCTTTTGTCTCTGCTTCTGATTCTTATATCTCTTTTTCTTCTTCCACCTCTCCTTCCTTAACTCTTTCTTCTGCTTATGACTCCTTTTGTTCTCTCTTTGCTTATTTTTCTTCGACTTTATACTTGTTTGCTTATTCTTCCTCCGCCAATGTTTCAACTCCATCTGTTTCTACTTCTTCATCTTCTTCTTGTTCCTATTCTATTTCTGATTCTTATTCATCTAAATCGTCTTCTTTTTCTCCCTTTTGACCGCCTCTGTTCCCACTTCTTCATTTTGCTATTTTTCACTTGCTTCATTTTCTACTTCTTCATCTTCTGTGTCTATTTCTTCTTCTTCTTCTTGTTCTTCTACTACTACAACTACTACTACTACTACTACTGCTACTACTACTACTACTTCTTCCCTTCTTTCTGCTTCTGCTTTTTCTTCCTCTGCCTCGTCCTTATCTCCTTCTGTTGCCGCTGATTCATCTTCTTCTTCTCTATTTTATTCTGTTTCTGTTCCTTTCTTTTATCTCCGGGTTGTCTTTTTCTTCGCCATCTTCTAATTCGTCTTTTTTGCGAATATTTCATCATTTTATTTTTCATCTTCGTCTTCTTTTTCGTCTTTGTCTTCTTCCTAAACTTTTGCCTCTTCTTCATCTTCATTGTCTTCTTCTTATTTGTCTGCTCCTGTCTCCTGTTCCTATCCACTACATTTTGTTCGTTTTCTTCTTCGTCGTCTTCTGCCTCCTCTTTTTCTCCTTCCACGTCTTTTTCCGATTTTTCTTATTATTGCTCTTTTTGCCTCTTGTTCTTCTTCAGTATTTTATAATAATAATAATAATAATAATAATAATAATAATGCTTATTACTATTATTATTATTATTATTATTCACATTATTGTTAGTAGTAGTAGTTTTTTTAGTTTCATCATTATTAAGATTATAATATTTTTCGATAGTTAAGACCAAAAACCTCTTAATTAAAAACAAGTTTTTATATGTTTCCTTATTTAATTAATAAAGCGATTCATTAAATATATTGTTTATTGTCCTTTTTGGAAAAGTTGAATTATTATTATTATTATTATTATTATTATTATTATTATTATTATTATTATTATTATTATAATTAACCTAGTATTTTTATTAGTAGTATCTTTTAAAGTTTTATCATTATTAAAATTATAATATTTTTCGATAATTAAGACCAACAAACTCTTAATGTATATTCTTTAAATGACGAATTTCTTTGCGCAGCGCTTTCCTTTATGTTGTGGATTTGACCGCATATTTCTTGCGGGACAAATGATAGCACTCTTAGGTCGGTAAAATCTTGAATTCTGATCATTTTCAGGTCCTCGGATAATTGGCCTCGTTTGATGGGTTCTCATTTGTCCCTTCTTTTTAAAGAATAGAATAGAATAGAATAGAATAGAACAGAATAGAATAGAATAGAATAGAATAGAATAGAACAGAATAGATTAGAATAGAATAGAACAGAATAGAATAGAATAGAATAGAATGAAATAGAATAGAATGGAATAGAATAGAATAGAATAGAATAGAATAGAATAGAGTAGAATTATTTATTGGATTCAAACCACACATGTTCCATCAAATTATAACCATACTAAAAACGTTCAATAGGTGAAAGACATCACATTACACAAATATGTCCATTAAGTCATATATAAATAAATATGTCTGGATAATTCTGTATAGTCTTTCTAAAAACGAGCTTCCAGCAGTAATATCACTACGTACACTTAATCAAATTTTGATACAACTTTTCCAATAAAAGACAAAAAACAATATTTTTAATGAATCCCTTTTATTAAATAAATAAGGAAACAAATAATAACATGTTTTTAATCGTAATTATCTGACTCGATAATTGGAAAAATCAATGCACAATTCGAATGTAATTTTATGCATAAGCGAGAACCGTGGCTAAAATTTTTTACTTGTAACGATAGCTAAAATAATCACAAAATGCATAGCATTTCCAATATAATAATAAAGATAATAGATACTAGAATTTCAAGAAGATATTTTGTTGATCATATTTATCCTGGACTTTTGTTTAACTACGAGAACGTACTATCTTAATTAAAATTGAAATGTTCAATGGGATGGCATATTTTTCCTAGATCAGTACATAAATTTTTTTTAATCTTAGACTGAGGCGTTTCTTTAAACCTTTTTAACAATTTATTGTAAATTATATTGCTTAAAAAATTTCCCGCAATATATCCCACCAAAGTAGGGGAAGTCGTCAAATGACCAGACCTAGTTCCAACTCAATGAATATTTCTTAATGGTTCTATATAGTTCCCCATCCACTGATTCAAATGGAATACTTTTATGCAATAGCACAGCCTCTAAATCATAAAGATTGCAGTAATACGAACTGAAAACTTCCGAAATCTATGGTGCAGAGCACAGAGCTAATATGTTTCAAATTTTTTTAATTTTACAGATTCTAATTTGTTTGAAAAATATTTTCTCATTTGGTTCCAAGTAGCGGTGGCATATTCCAGGATCGGCCTAACACAAATAATATATGTTTTTGGTCTGTTGTTTTCCCGAGTGTAATCTTTCGCCTTTTTCCTCAGTTTTGTTCTGTCCACTTGGTAAAAGTGCAGGTACGGATTGCAGTTTTGAATGCTCATATTGTTTGGAAATTTCTGTCTCCGTATGATATTTCATGTTCTATTTCTTTTACGTCTCTCTCTCTCTCTCTCTCTCTCTCTCCATACACACATATATATATATATGTTTTTCTTTTAATCTAAATCTTTGATCATCATTATGTCAAAGGTCTTGCTTAGCTTTTTTCACAACTTTCATAAAAATATATAATTACCATCTTATCACTGTAGCCTAAAAATTAATAATTTAGATTTTTCATCGATTTTCGTCTCCTCCACTTTATCTTTCAAAAGGAGCATTGGATTACCAAACGGGGAATTAAAAATAACATGAGATTAGCTTTTCAATCTAAATGAACCAAATGTAATATGGTTGACACAATTATATATATTACTCATTATATTCGCTAAAAAATTAATTAGAGGACTAACGGAGCATTAACAATTATGTATGTTAGCTCTCATTTTTTCTCATAGTTGTATATATATATATATATATATATATATATATATATATATATATATATATATATGTGTGTGTGTATGTGGTTTGTGAGTTTGTTTATTTGTGGGTAATTAAAAATTTATGGAAGTCTTTATATTTGGTCCTAAACAAATCTTAGGTAACTAACCTTAAAAATATCAGAATTAAAATGTTAAAAACGAGTACAATATCTTAGCATCCTTCTTATAATCGCGTTTAATTTTTCCTGTGAATTATTGTTAGCCTATAGGTGAATCCGGAATCCCAGATTCGCAATGTCGCCTCGATGTAATATTTACCAAATTTTAAACAATTGCCAATGAAAATAAATAATAGTACTTGGAGTTTGAAGGAAATTCGTCTAACTCAACAACTGATTAGAAGATTCTCAAAAAAAACCTTGACCCATTCAGATATGCGTTATAATGTACTGCTATGTAGATGTACAATAAAGTTAAAGTACCACGCAATAGAAACACAGAGACAGAGACATACAACACGTCGTAGTGGATATAGACGGCTCTAATATGACGAGCACATAAAAGTTATTATAATAGCTTGGTTTGCAAAGAAATTTTCAAACCTGCTCAAACCCGGTGTTCCACAAGAACATCACCTTTAAAATCACCGATCAAGCAACTCGTGATATATAATAGAGGATAAAGTGCAACTAAAACAAAACATCTCAATATTCACAATTACAGAGGTGGACATTCTAGGATATGAAAAATGTAGGTTGGCTCACCTGTTTAAAAATAATCAAATAAAAAATGCAGTTAAACGGAAAAGCAACTAACATCCAACCAAAAACTTTTCAAATTTACTTTTTTTGATCCTTTATTCTCGCCTGTTGAATAGATGCTGAAAAAGATTTGTGCATAAACCATATTCAAGGAATCCAGAAAATATATTAATGTAGTTTATTTTTAAGCGTTCAACATGAAAAAGGTTAAATTGTGGTTTAAATCGAGTTGAAATCTGTGAGGATTGTAGAACACGGGAAGGCTTCTTTAAAAGTGCGGATTATGGTGAGTAAAGACTGAGAACATGCTTTCCTTTGCAGCATGTAAACAATATCACTGTGAGAACGTTGATAACGAAATGGAAGGCATAGTAATTGGTTAAACTTTTAAAGTTCCAATGTGCTATTGAAGCAGAATCCTAGAAAAATTAATAATTGTACCTGCTTTGTGGTAATTTATTTTGTGGTATTTTTATTGTATATATAGAGTACGTGTATGTTAGTTACGATGTTACTGCGTGGAAAGTTAAAAATAGTGCTCGGTGGCATAACGGATTTCAGGCTATGCTAACTATTTAAAGTAAATCGTTAAAAATGACTAATTAGAATTTGTAAATATAACAGACAGTTCGACGTAAAGACTTTCGATAAGAGAGAGAAGAAGAGTGATAAATAAATTTATGTGATATGTCATATGATGCGAAACAGACAACATCTAATCTGGTGAAGCAATCAATTTTTAATCTAAATTCAAGAAAGACTATATTGGGTTAGCTAAATAAAAGTTTTCTAAAATCAGCTTCACATTTTTTGGCTTTTTAGGATTGAGTACCAGACCATCAAATTCAGGCTCAACTAATAAACCGAAGAAAATCATTAACAGAGTAGCAAAGTCGAATCAAGAGGTTTAAGGGATGTAATTAGCTAGGGCCATATCCTAAGTAAAACCTAACTTTTTACAACCCAGGACGTAACCTGATGAGATATTACAGGGAAAATTTGCAAGACTTTATCTATTTCCTATATAGAATTTACTTGGCTTCAGGAAGCGTCTTCAAACCACAGAGAAAAACAAAGGGACTTCGTGAATGAACGGAATTCAAGAGTCGAAAACGTTTGAAATATCGAAAACAGTAAATGCAAACAACGAAACTAGGCAATAAATGAGAAACAGTTTTTAGATGGTCTAATATATGGTATGCTTGACTACAGTATGGATTTTAAACGTTATTTGAATGTTTACAGAGTAATTTTTATTGGTTTAGAACAGTAAATTAGTAGTTCAGATTTCAAGAATTTCATAACACGGAAGAGGTGAACGTACATAGATTTGTTATAACAAGGATAGCGAAGGAGATGTTGCCATAAGCGATTCTTTAACAAGACTGATATTAAAAGGCACGGTAGTAAACACCAATTAGATATTGTGCCTTTCAAAAATACGATCCAAATATATTTAAACTAACGCAAATTTATTATAATTCATATATACTAAAACCTCATAAAAACTTGTAACAATTTACTCTATTCACTTTTGTGTTAAACAGTTGGAAACTATTGAATTTTGCTAAATCAGATAGACAGAAAATGTGGTTGCAAGAACATAATCGTCGGAAAAAACGACGCAGTGTAAGGGCATGTTGGTCAAACGTATGAAGAAGTGAGAATTTCTGCTTTAATTAGTGTTGAGTACAACATGACGAGACCATGGAAGTAGACGACACAGGCCCAATTATCAAAGTCGTAGATGACAAGTGAAAGCTACCTAAAATGACATCAAATTATACATAAATTCATAAAATCCGGAACAAAATATTTATAGGCTCAGTTTCCTTGTTTCATATTGTAAGTTTCCTGATTAATGAAGGTAGAATAAAAAGAAATTGCATCAGGGAATATGCTATGCATTGTAATTGCAATACATCACCTCCAAGAATTCTTAAGAGTTAAAGATAACCATATTCAAGGAAAGTGATTGCTAGGTAAGTAGGATTTTATTTATTTTACAGTTTTATGATTCACTCTGGTTAAAGCACATTTAAGGCGGGATTTTGAAGCTGCCCAGATGCGCTTATCAGATGCGGTTGAAAAACTGCCTTACACTATCAAAGTTCCATTCCCACAGACTACACTCACATTCGGTAAGGTAGATCGTTTTTCTATTTGACATGTTCTGAATTTGATAACTGAAAATAAACTGCAACAAAATAAATATAGTTCATTTAAGACCACATATCATGACTTGATATGCATTATAGAAAGAAGTTCCTTGTGTTCCTGCTTAAATATGAACACACGCTTTGCGTAACTGTCAAAAAATAACGAACTGATCTTTGTGTTTGAAACAGATGACAACAGAGGCAGCGACGAAAGATTGCTCTCCATTCTGGTCAGTGAGGAAAATAAAAGAGTAAAACAACACCGAAGAACGGAGTCTGACGGTGCAGTCAATAATTGGAAAGCAGTGGGTCGTAATGCGATCACAGAATTCAACGGAAAAGAGCAGCCGAAAAGGGTTTGCTTTAACCTAGTGCGAAATCAATGTTGTGAATTCCTTTCGTCTGATGAGCCGAACGCTTTGCTGGCTCAGCCGCACCTTGTCTTAACAAACAGCTACCTTAGGTAGGCGTGGCATTTTGCTTCTTAAAAACTGTTTCTTTTTATACTCTTAATTATCATCTTAAAATTGTTCACGATAGACGCCTTGTTCAATATGCGATACGCTCCATTTCATTGAAATTTAAAATGCAATAAACCATGATCCACATCAGAATGACTCCGTGCACTGGCAACAATGAGCATTGCTTTGCATAATAATATTGCGCATTTTTCATAAGCTATTACTCATATTGATTGCACCAAGTCGTACTGCATAGCGGTCAGTCTTAAAAAAATATTTTTGGATTCAAATGGTAATGGTAAATTTTACCAATACAGGATATGCGTATAAATGTGTACTTGATTGGGATACTATTCGTAAGTGTAGGATCCGTATTCCGTCTTATCTAAACAATAGAATAATACTATATTCTTTCAACAGTTTAACTAAAATCTCACTCTCTCTATAAACTATGCAAAAAGAATGGGATTAGGTAAACTGGGGAATTGGAGGATTACTGCAATATTAAAATTTTTAAAATTGTTGATCCTTCTACGCGTCCGAAACCGCAATTAAACAATGGAGACATCATGGATAAGCGTGTTTGTCATTTCATGGGGTTGCTTATAGTTATTCTACAAATGTCACTTTAGTAGAGTACACATATGTGTATAAAGGTTGTTGTGTCTGTAGGTGTGGGGTGGCATGAGTAATTTATCAATAATTGATTGTGTGGGGGGGGGAGTTGGTAAGAATTCTTTAAATCAAGTTAAAGAGCTTGAAGTAAACACCAATCCCATTGTATTTAACCAGTCGTCGAACAACATATCAAAACATAGTTCGTGCGACTGAGTGACATGGATAAGTTTTTGTATACATTTGAGTAGAAGAGATTAGGTATGAAGACCGGATATTAGGGCAGTCAATAGAAAATGCTTTTGGAATTAAAATAAATAGAAATAGAACTGTCTTGAATGAGGATGTCACATTTTTTCCACAAGTTGTCTTTTTTCCTGTGCGTATGGTGCCAACCCTGAAGATAGGACAGGAAAGAGGGTTTCCAAAATTTATAAAAAGTGTTAAATCTTGTTCCAGCGTGGTTTTCAGACAAGCAGCTGATGGAGGGCTTCAAAATTAAGGGACAAGTGAGAACCGATCAATCAAGGCTAATAATCTGTGCACCTGGAAATGTACAGGATTCAAGATTTTACCGATCTACGAGTGCTATCAATTGTCCCGCACAAGAAAAGAGCGGTCAAATCCACAACGAGAAGGGCAGCACTGAGCACCAAAACCAAACTTTTAAGAACTACTTAAATAAAAATACGACAAGTGTAGTGGTAGATATCTAGTAGAATCATCGTCGTAACTTTCTTTTCTTAGTAGGGCAAAGTTAGCTGCGAGGTTTGGTTTGTTAATGACGTGATACAGGGAAATCCGCAAGGAAGTTGTGTTGCTGATGTCGCCTTGCCCGAATGCTAACTTGGCCGTAAAGGTGTTGTGGAGAGGCTTAGTTTGCCTCATTTCTGTGAGTTATCCTGATAAATTTACTCATAGTAGCAAGGTTTTCCTTCTCTCTCTGCCCCTCTCCCTCTCTCGTAAATCTCACTAATAATTTGTTTAAATTCACTTATATACTTTTTCACTCCTTATGGTTATATGGAAGTGAAACATTAGTCACTTTTGACTTTTGTGCAGCCGGACATTATGGTGATGATGAGTATAGTGTTCAATCTTAATAAAATATTTTGATATACAAATGGTAATGTTAAATTTTACCAATTTTACTGGACAAAATAAAAATTTCGTTCAATTCAAAAAGAAATTTTTTCCTGCCTTAATCTCAGATATAAAAAAATTAATATAATTTTTAAATTTCAAAAAAAATCTGAATAGTAAATTTAAAGTAGTAAAAAGTTGAAACAGGTAAACGAAAACCCTTTATTATACATGTAATCGCATCTAAATCAAGCACATATTACGAAAATGCATTTTTAAACGGCCCATATTGCGCTCCCTTTAGGCTGACATGAAGAATAATCGCAGTTTACAGGAAAAGGAATCATATTTTCTTTTAAATATCAGAAAAAATTATGAGCGGTAATTAAACTAGAATGGAAATCGATGATTAGAAATCTTCGGAAAGTTCCATTTTTTTACAACTATCTCTCCCTCTCTCTCCGTTTCAAATTCTGTAGGATTTTCCTTTCTATAACGTAAAAATCTTTGCACGCGTGGATACTTCCCGTGTAAATGTTAAGTAATTACGTCATTAATCTGAAAAAAACAACATTTCTCGTCATTGCACAGAGAAATAGTACTAAGATTTATTATTATTATTATTATTATCATCATCATCATCATTATTATTATTATTATTATTATTATTAGTTATTATTATTATTATTATTATTATTATTATTATTATTATTATTATTATTATTATTATTATTATTATTATTATTATTATTATGCATAATTTATATGTGTATAAAATGTATAATTCTGGCCTACTACCGTGCATTTCATCTTATTTGACAAGTGTGAGACGGTTGTAAAATTCATAATATATTTTGTCTATTAAATTAAAACCCTGTGTTAGCAAATGCAGATAATCATTATAATTAAAAATTCATTAGACCTTTTAGAAATATTTTTGTAATCTATGTAATATTTTTCAGAAATAACTTGGAAGGCCGATACAATAACAGAAATAGAATTAATAAGTTTTTTATCTTCATTTGGCAGTGTGACTGGAAGACCACCTTGTGCGGTGGAACAGGAGGAGTACGACGAGGAATGTTTCGTGGTTCCGAGTCTCAGTAAAGAAACGTTGCCAATTTCCTCACGTACACGCATGAACAACGACCGCCCCAGCTGCTACACGGGTAATGACTTTGATTTTCAGCAGCGTCCACATGCACAACAGATTCTGTGGCAACCGGCTGTGCATAAATCTTCTGTTGATAGTGACATCAACCAGAAGAGATCGCCAGTGCCGCGTAACGTCACACCAACCGACCACATTGGTGGACTATTTGATAACAGTTCAGCTAGCGTTACGTTGGCCGCGTATTCAGCATCAAGACCTGGCGGAATTACGTCATTTGTAGATAATTGTATCTACGAAAAACCCAGAAGACAGCATTATATACACAGCTCTGTGTCAGATTCTCATTTAGGAGACCAGGTAAATGATTAATAAATCAAGATTTAGTTTTAATCCGGAAAACAGGAAAACCTTATTTTCATTATTCGTACCCAATTGCTGTACTAACTTTAGAAAACCTACCACAGATTGTTCGGTTTGTGATATTAAATTGGTTTGGTGCATGTCTTGATTTTAATTTGATAAAAATTGCTATACTATCAATTCTAAATTTAATTGGAAGAGTTCGATAAGAAATATTATCCTGAGGATACGAATATCTATGATTTTGTAAATCTTTTTAATTATTTAATCTCCAGAATTCATTAACACAAACTTTAAAGCGCCACTTATTCAAACCCACTCAAAAAAAAAATTTAAACAATTATTAAGCATATATTATTTTAAAACCATATATAATCAAAACAAGTTTTCACATGAGTGTTAATCCCATATTTCTCGTAATGACATCAGTCAGTCTGCTCAAGTCACCTTAGTTAACGTTTATCATGTAGAGTTAAAACAAACAAAAGTGACATTTCAAAAAATGGATAGTTCTAGAAAAATGACCTAACTTACTAAAATGAATACTATTCTTAATCTACCATTACGAACATCAATAAACCTGACTATTAAACTGGAAATAGTTTTCTGCATATACAAATATAAAAATGACTCTAAAAATTTCTATAAGATATATATATATATATATGAAAAAAGGGAACAAACAATCGATTGTGTACGTCACAATTAATTGGTTGTTTTCTTATTTAACACTATCTCCAAGTATAAATATATATATATATATATATATATATATATATATATATATATATATATTACCAGACATTACTGTCCAGTTGAGATCTGGCGATAATAAAATGGCGTTTGTATGAACGTATTCTACAAACCCGTTTTTCAATTAATTGTTGCTTAAATGCACAAAGTATTTGTCGATACATATTACTAGTTTATAATTTAAAGCACAATTTTAATACTGCAACTCTACAAACTTTTAAAGTACAAAATGAACATAAGCGATACCAACTCATCTCAGTTTCTCAAAACATTGTTATACACCTATTATCCGATCACTGTTAGTGAGTATTTCGCCGAACGCAATTAGTGAAAAATGATTAAGGATAGCGAAAAAGGTTTCACCAAGTACTAGCTTCTTATAACCACACCTCTCTACTTGATGAATTACCTTTTCTTCACTATAAAATTCTTAGTTTATTACTGTATGTAAGTAATTAATGGGTCAGGCGCTTATATCATGACCGCAACCTTGATCATAATAATTGTTATCACCACCCGCGCAATCAATGTTCGTTTAATTATATAAATGTTCATTTAAATACCACTTCCCACGTAGTGTGGTGTCTGTTTAGGAATCAATTTTCGTTTAATTATATAAATGTTCATTTCAATACTACTTCCACATGTAGTGTGGTGTCTGTTCAGTAATGACAGATTGGGGATGGTTAGTTGGAAATTTGGGTCTAAATGGATGACATATGAGCTCCACCTAAAGGAAAATTAAACTAACTATGTTACATTAGTTAGTATATAATTGGAAATTTTGTGTACTGTAGTGTGCGGCAGGGTGGCTCAGTGGTTGGAGAACCGGATTCCAAAGCAGACGTTCCCAGGTTCGAACCCTGTCCACGGCAAATTCTGGTCAGTACATGAGGAGTTTCCAATAAGAACGAAACCGATCTACTGGATATATTGCCTATTGTACACTACACAATTCTTAATGTATAGTGAAATATGTAAGTAATTAATGGTTCAGGTATTTATATCAAGACCGCAACCTTGATAATAATAATCCATTTGCATCTTTTTAATAAGAAGAAGCACATGAAAAAATAGTATGCTGAGGTGACGGTAGAAAGGCAAGATTTTTTACCACACCTGGTAAACTCATTCAATAGTGTAAAAACATCTTTGTTAAAATTGAAAAATCGGTGATAGCTTTTCACTTTGATAAAGACCACAGCTTTTGAATGTAGAGATGGTTAGGCCAAAAACTGGTTCGCAGAATTGTAATTTTGCTGCTTATATTACTTGGGTCAACATTGTTTAAGACGTCACGCAACAATCTGCCTTTGCTAATAAGAATTTTTGAAAAATTAAATTCTGTTGGTACAGCGAGAGCTTAAACTGGCTATGGATGTAGAGACTCTGGAGGTGATTGCGGAATTGGTGCATCATACAGATCAGTTAAACATGTTGGATTTAGCTCCAGATCATTCGATATTTCGCAATTGTCTGTCAGGTTTCTATCATCAAGCGTGAGAGTCGGTGGCAAATTCAATGACGCTCTTTTGAATAGTTTGATCTTAAATTAAATATTCCAATTAAAATGTAATAAATATTTTGTGCAGAAAATCCTGAGTTTCCCACGGATGGAAAATTAGACAGTCATTCGATAAAGGTTATTGTGCATATTTTTTATTTATAAATATTTGAATAAATAGTTGCTGATATGCCTACAAAATCGGTGCAACGAAATTACTTTAGACGTTTAATAAAATTTATTTATAAATCAGCCGAAAGTACCATTACAGAATACATGGTATTGAGTTCCCACTGAATTGTGAAAATGGTTTTAAAGAACAGCAGCCGCTAGCAACCGTTATTCGAAACTGATAAATAATCTTGAAATCGTACTATTAGAATGACGCATAATATCTGTTAATGAAAATATAGTGTGTCCATTTGAGATAGATCACCGATAAATAGAAATAATATTGTGTAAAACAGAGAGTTGTCCAATTACCAATCATTACTTTATTTCATAAAGTATTTTCATAAGGTAAATTTACCTTTCGATTAATTTCAATATTCTTTAAATCAAGTTTGCTATCTTGAAGTAAAATCCAATTCCAAACTATTCAACCGGTCGAGCAATCTAGCAAGAATTTTGACAGTTACATGGAATGACGCGTTTCGACCTTCCGAGATGATCATCAGAATACGACAGCAAATGACTGGCGAATGTAAACTGTAAAATATACAAGACAATTTTAGGTCAGAGCGTATATCTACTTTTGCTTTCCATATATATGCATTGCGGTTTGATCCTCGCTAGTCAGTTGCCGTCGTTCTCAGATGAGGAAAATCAGCACGGGTGACTATTGGTAGTTTTGCTATGTGAAACGACAGATTAAATACATTTGGATTGGAGCTTATTTAAAGGTTGCAAACGTGATTTAAAAGATTGTTATCACCACCCGCGCAATCAATGATTTTTTTATTTTAGTCGATTTTCATCGGCAAATATCCTTCTCAGTCGCCAGCTGCTCACCCTAAAAATAGATAGATAATTACTCATGTGAAAAATTTTGTCTGAACAGTTTCGTTTATATTTATATATGGATGATGTCATGGAAATTTAGTAAGTTTGACAAGGCAAGTGTGCTATCAGTATGTGTGCGATTGCCTATAAATATTCAGCATTCAGTTAAGTAATTTAATCTAAATAAAACAATCGCGATTTAGTGGCAGCTTTCTCGTCGGGCGTCAAACTGGATGTAATGGTTAGGTAAATTTATGCAGCCTTCACAGATATCACTCTTCAGATGTTAATAATTGCTTATCTCTTATCATGTGAAAGGAAGAAATTAAGAATTACTTCAATGGTTAATGAGGAAGCAAAGTAACATGGATAATATACACCAGAAAAGTAATCATAAATGGTTAAATTATCCAAAAGACAATGTAAATAATTAACGCAAAACATCTAAAACAGTCCATTTATTTAGTTATCACCGTATTTGTTTTCATAGATATTACATACAACCTCGCCTATTAATAAATTTCATCGAAGATTCATCTATCAAGTATATTAACTAAATGATAAGAATTCATCAAGGTTTGATTTAAGAATTACAGGTATTACCTTATTGTTCAAAATAAAAATGTAGACATTTTATTAATTGAGAAGGGCTTAATAATAATAATAATTCTGATTTTGTAACCAGTTTTATGCAACTTCAATAAATTTTAAACTAAAAAAAAATAAAAATATGTTTTCTAAACTGACCAATTAAAGACGACCTAACAGCCTTAATAATTGTGCATCAGCTATATCCAAGTACGAATGCAATTATTTCTATGGTACACATAATAATATAATAAATAAAAAATGCCTCATATCATTATTCAAACTTTCAACCAATGTGTTATTGTATTTTAGAAGCCAAACCAGTAAGTCTTTTCGATCAACAACAACGAATCGACCGGACTATCGAGAAGAACATGTAGAATAATCTGGAAAAAAGACACATTTAGCATCATTGAAAACGTCATAAATGAAAAAAAAATTAGAACAGATTTTAATGCTGCAATCCACAAGCCTTACGTTGATATCCGTCTAAACAACAAAATGTTTAAAAATTTTGAAATAAAGCACAACAAACACCGAAAAGATCATTTTCCATTGTAATAGCGCAAACTCGAAAACTTGACCTAATATTACTCCACAGATAGAATTGTGACCATATTTCCAATATTAACCATTTATACCATGAGAGGCAACTCCACCCGGAAACACGCCATCCAACATACAATTAAATACAAAAATGCTCATATGTCTACTAGTGATAAACATACGTAAACTTTTAAATCAGACCCCCCCTGGAAATATTCTTTGCTTTAAATCAAGTTTGCGAGCTTGAAGTAAACCCCAATCCAATTGTATTTAACCCGACGTCGAATAACAGCAAAAATACGTCAGTCACATTTACTGATGCGTTTCGACCTTCCATGATCATCATCAGAGTACGATGGCAACTGAAAATCCAGGATCAAACCGCAATGCATATATATGGAAAGCAAAATCAGATATGTGACTCTTACGTCTTGTAGTTCCACATAATTTATACCTGACTGTAAATGTCGGCTGCAAAATTTCTATGCAGTCACAAATAATAACTTTTAGCAGCTTTCGCCTCACATATGTAGGTAATACAACTAAACAGTCATTAATTGCACGTGTGGTGGTAGCATTTATTAAAGCAATTCTGCGAGATTAAAGTAAGCACCAATCCCATTGTATTTAATCAGTCGTCGAACAACAGCAGAACTCTTAATTAATCACTGAAACAGAAACCCATGAAATTTATAACTAAATAAATTTATTTGTGTTTTTAAACATGCACAAAATAGACTGGTCCATTAATCCATAAAGAAAATAATCAGGATTATTCAAATTTATCTCTCGAAATATACTATTTTCAATACTTATCAGTTATGTGCACTATAAATATGCAAGTTTATGCTCATGCGTCGATTTTTGGGAAAGATTGAGGATATTAGATAACTTCTTACATTAGAGAAAATCTGAAAAATATAATCCAACATTTATGCTTAAAATGAGAATAATTATCAATTTCCGGCTATTCAATACTTGTGCAATTACCGTCTATGAAACTGACGAGCTCATAAACAAAGTACTGTGGTCACCGCTTCTTTGACATAGATCTGGCTTGTGCCTGCCTACCTAAAAAATATTGGTTCTTAATCAGTTTAATCATTCACATTCCGGTTTTAGTATTGCTAGTCAGCACAGAAATACGCCACCTTATATTAATTAATGCCACACTGCTCCAAACCTATAATATCTATTCAAAGATATGTTTTATCTTTAAAAGATTATTAGGTTGTCCGATCCTAACTGAGAAGGGCTATTTAGAATCCCGTGTTTTTTTTCTTTATGATGATCTACGACTCAGGGCGGATGAGTAATATGTAGTGCCAGGGCTCAAAGACTTCCTCAGCAGTCGTAACATGCCATTCATTTCTGGTTAGCGTGCAATCATTTCGATACAAATTTTTAACCGCGAAGTAAAGCTGAATTTGAGGCTTCTTATGAAAAAAGTATGAATAAATCGCCATAGTACCAGCAAGGTTTGTGCTAGCATTACACGTATGACTAGATAGAGTTCGCCTGCCTTTGAACTCTGCTCATAAATAAAGAGCGTAAATGTGCATCTGAACGTGTAGCTAACAGGTGACTTACGGCAATATTTGACTAATAGTGCTGTCAATATTGTTAAGTGAAATAAAATAGTTAATAAATTGATAATAATGTTTAAAAACAAAAAGCCAAGTAAGATTAGTAAAACAAGGAAAATGAAAAATTATTGAACATGCTTTTATCTAATGATGTTTTCATAAAAATAAAATGGAGCAATTTTAATACAAATAGATGCAGAGAGGAAATTATTGGTCGATACGAAATGAGAAAGGTAAAGGTAAAAATAACAGAAGCGTGCCAAAATAGAAAAAAAAGATACGGACAGTGCAATTTGCATCAGATATAATCGGGGTGATAAAAAGTAGGACAAAATCGAGAAATGTTAAATTTATGCGACTTGAAATGTGAAAATATAGAGAAAACTATGCATGTAAATAAAAATGTTCGAAGACATTTAAATGCAAATAGACGAAATGCTACGAAATGTGAAGGATTCAGGATATTACCGACCTACGAGAATTACTTTTATTGGCCGACTTTTGTGTCGTAAATTTCAATAATATGCGTAAAAACGTTTCTAAATCATTATATTTCTTTGTTCAGGTGATGTACACGTCAACCAAAGTGATTCAGCCGGGCCTATCTGTCGGCCCAGTACAATATCGCGTTAAGCCAACGACGGAATATTCACCAAATTCTTACCGTAGTACAAAATTTATCAATGATAGTTCAGATAATCCTACCCGGTCCGCTACATACAACACAACAGCATACTTTCCATCAGCAACCGGAAGCAAATCGTCTTATAATGGGTCTGGATACGCTTTTCACAGTCCGCAATTTCAATCTAGTCAGCGTCCTGAAGGTATTAATTATCCTGTTGAATGTGCACTTGGTGTGGACATGAGTGACGTTGAATCTGTTACAGTGTTCACAAGTAGCATTGCACAGACAAGGCAACCGGGCCGTTATACAGATGGAACGTTTGAACGTTATACACCGACTAATACCAGAACAGGTAGAAATACGCGTTTCCGTGAAGGTAATGCTGTGCCAGATAGCGATGTAGACGCGCCCGGAAATCGATTGGATGGACACTTCTATCGTCAAACACGACCATATCAGACAAATAACATTACATATTTCACTAGTGGCCCGGTGCAGTCAAATGTTGAGTCGAGAATGCGTCAGCCGCTGGACCGTATTCATGAACCATATGATTATAGAGACAACAGTGACAGCAGCGCTGCGTAGACATGACCTGCGAATCACCTTCAGATCACGTGGACAGTTAACTTATCCTTTTCAGGTAGGCGCTAATGCGTGACAAGTTGTTTACAAATATTGAAAAATGATCATACCTGAGCATTATTAAAATAAAAACAGAAAATTATAAGCGAAAAGGTAAACGTCAATGAAATTTACATACTTTAATTTATATCTTAATCAGACGAACGTCCGTGCATGCTTTCGAGTGATGTTGTATAAATCAGGCCACATTTTGTTAAACCACAACGCTCCAAGTATCACCTAAGGATTTCGGTATTGTAATAATAGATTTAAATACGAATAAAATTGTAGCAATTTCTTGTTCAACTCCAGAAGCTTACTCATCGCTCAATTTGAATAAAATGTTTCGTGTGAAAAGTTATTACACTGCAGTTTCTAACAGTCTAATAGATCATCTTAAATAAGTTAATTAATGATTTCAGCATAAATGCTGATAAATTATATTTGAAGTCGACATTAACGTCTGTATTAAATTTATTGCTGATAAATTCGAATAACCAGTTTTGTGTGAATAAATAAGTACATGAATGATCGAGTGTACAAATTGAAGAATTAATTAAAAAATAAATAAATGAAAAAATTAACATGTCTAAGATTTTCGTTCGTGGTTTCTTGACTTGCACTCATAGTTCCGCAATAATCCGATTGAGCCTCATTTTCAGGTACACACCGTGTCCATCTTCGTGGTGGTTGGATGCTGATTAATCCCGTCACGCCAAAGGCTTCCAAACCTTTAATACTCAATACTGGACATGGTGGTTGATCTTATCTTGGTGATAAAATGTTTCCATATCTTCATTATAAATCTTATAACACTCAGTACAAAAATCATCTACTTAAATTTTTCCTTGTAGTAAGTGTACTGAGTTTTATTAGATTTCTGATGAAGGTACTGGAAACGATGTACCGAAAAGTTAAATCATTAAGACTACATCGACTATCATTTCCAGTGGTAAATGCTAAATGTGTGCGAGCCTCCGGAGACGGCGGGATTATTTAGCGCCAACCCCTCACGAAGATGGGCACGGCACCTACTTGGAAACGAGGATCAATTGGATTATTGCGGGAAAATAGGTGCATGTCAAGAAACCACGAATGAAAATCGTTGTTATGTAAAATTGGATGATCGCAATGCGCAATCAGTACCAACATTTTTCAAATTAAAATTTTATTGAATGGTTGTTTTGAAATTTTAGATTTATTTTTTAACTATTAGTGAATTCAAAAAATTGATGAATAGATAAATGATTGTATAAATAAATTTTTTTAAATGAATTACAGTTAAGGAATATACAAATTCTTTAAATTAATAAATAAGTTCATAAAAGAATAATTAATTAACGAATGTATACGTAACGATTGTATAAATATATAAGTAAATAAACAAATAAAAGTATTTCTTAGTTACTTTTTAAAATAATTAATGAATTATTAATGATTTAAAAAATAAATAGAAAGAGAAATACTATAGTGATTCATTTAAAAAATGGACGATTGAATGTTTAAACTAAAAAATATATGAAAAATAAATTAATAAATAAATCCATAAAGACATATGTGAATAATAGGTTACATAAATAAATGCCTAAATGAACGACTGGATGAATGAACTAGCTAATTAATTACTTAATGAGTGACTCAGGTCAAGAATCAATTAAATTGCTATTGAATAATAAGTGTACGTATGATTGACTAAATAAATTTCGTTGTAAATTCAAAAAGGAAATGAATTAATTAAGATAGGAAAGAAATATTGTTTAGATACAATGATAAATATATATTCTTGGTAATGAATTATAAATGAATGATTGAAAGATGAACAGAATTAATAAAGGAATGACAAACTTAGTCAAATAATTAATTACTTAAGCAATTAATCCGTCAGTGTATTAGTAATTAAAAGATTGAATTTATGAATTAGTGCATGTAAAATTGAAGGAGTGAATGGAAGATCGAATAAATGAATGCCTGGCTGAACGAATGACTGAGTGAATAAATTTAAATATTAAAGAAACACAAGAAGAGGACGGTTGAACTATAAACAAATACAGCTTTAATATATTACCCAAAAATTATTATAATTTTTTTTTAATCCTTGTGTCCTCTGTTAGACCTGAATTCATAAGATATAATCATTTTGTCATTTGCAGCTGTGTTACACATCGGGGCTTATCCAACACCGAATTTCAGCTGTTCTTAAATTAAGAAATCAAGCTCTGATCTATGGATAATCGTTGGATATAGGGTACACTAATCTCACATAACCAGCAACGCAGACTTTATTTCTTCATTTAGCTTGTTCGTTAAATGATTTGTTATGCATACATCGTTAAAATGACAGAAGACGCGAATAGTATCCATTTGCTTGAAATACGAATTATTCTAGCCACCATAAATAAATTAGATTTCATTTTTTTTCTTTTCAGAAACGGATATTCTTTGCACGGTTTATGATACGAGCTGCAAAGTTAAAATATTCTCATCTGACGTGAAGGTTAGCTCAGCAATAACGTATGCTCCTCGTGCTAGGATGTGAAGTAATGAAATTCGTACCTCCGAAGCAGTGTCGTCTCGCAATATTACAATATCTTCTAATCATCCATTATTATATATATATATATATATATATATATATAATTAAAATTTTGCAGATCCAAACATCTGTTTGATTATTTTTCAATTTTATTTCGCTCGATTTCTGCGATATATTTTTTCACGTTTATATAATTAACTCGCCTTTTTCTTATTTGTTTCTACAAATTTATGTTGATACTTTAGCATAAATTGCATCCAGTGCGCCAGATAAGTCGCTTACAAAAATTTTGATCAATTTACCTTAAAGATAGGCTATTTCATTATCCTGCTAAAAATGTTCGTATCCTTTTAACATTTTCATACTTATACCTATGCAACTAGAGCTAATAAAAAAAGTTATCAATAAGCAAAAAACTATTGATTATTTTGAACAGATTTGTAAACATGATGAAGATACATTTATCGTCACTTTTTAATGGCATTATATAAAAACCAATTGCATAACTGAACGGAGCAAGATTGATAGCCTACAAAATAAATTGAATAAGGAAAACACAAGACTTTTAAACTAAGATCCTGATGTTTGATGGACTTTTATGCAAAATTCGCCGATATAATTCACGTACAGACAGACATTAGAAAATCAACCTTGACGGAAATGCTCAAACTCACAAATCGATATGCAATTTTGCAATTTTAAACTAATTTCCCACTCAGAACGTAGAATTGAATTTTTATTCATCTTTTCATTAATGACCAAAAGAGGTCACCATCTCGCACATACCAGTTAACGTATTAACACTTATATATTTAGTCATGGAAGGAGTAGAATGCCTAGATGCAAAGAGGAAATCACCTATCAATCTGGTTCTCACAGTTAGTATACCTTATTTATTAGGTATGGCGTACACAGTAACAGGTTAATTCATAAAGTTAAAGTAGGGAAAAATGTGGGCAACATGAACAAAAGGTGTGATCATCAGTGTGCATATTTTCCGTGCTTACTAGAGACTCATCAGTAGGAGCAGGCACTAAGCAAAACACGCACACACAATTTGGTTATGTTGCGTAAGCATGAAATGCACGCGCCCATCAGATAAAACTTCAAGCTGATTGAATTTGAATTTCAGCCTGTCCTGAATTGACCACATTAAACAACTTGTTACCAGGAACGTTTTGCTTAATATCTAACAGCATATATCTAAAAAAAATCAAAGTGTTTGTACTCCTTACAGGTTTGCTACATATTATGCACAGTTAGCTGGCTTTTAAGTCATGTTGATAAAGACTTTAAAATTATTTGACTCTAGTATCGCTTGAATAAACATTTATTGATCAATATATAGAGGGTATAGGGCATGTGTGCATTGGATTGCACCATCTTCTCTTGCTGGTTTTTGCATATCCTTCATGTCCTAGTTGAACTTACACGCTTATATGTATGCCATGTCCAATGCATACATGTATATTTACAAAAATATATATATTAGTCCACAATGTTGAAAACGTGGAAACGAAACTACGCTTAGATTTAAATGTGGCTTTAAAAGCCCCAAGCTAATACAAAATGCACGGAAAAATTCTTTTTGCATGCGCAGAACTGGACAACTTCGATGTATTGAAATTGCTTCCGAATAGGGAAACATACCAACACACCTCAATTCAATCAAAATTGAAAGTGCTATGTTGGCATGCCGCAATTTTTACAGGACAAAGCATGTTCAGATATACAAATATGTATTAGGTGTTACGAACCTCGTAACAAATTAGTTCAGTTGTGACCAGAAGGATAAACCAAAGACAGCATTAACGGAAAGTATAATCTCATGCACATTCGTTTCGAGTTTACTGGCGACTCATCAGTAGGAGCCGGTATTACGCCCTTTAACCACTATATATATATATTTGGGTGAGGAATGTAGGATAATAGGACGATACAATCCTACATTCCTAGCCCAAATATATACTAGTTAAAGGGCGTAATATCGGCTCCTACTGATGAGTCGCCAGCAAGCACGAAACGGATGTGCAACTTAACTAATTTGTTACTAGGTTCGCAAAACCTAATACGTACTTGAATATATATTTGTTCTCCGCAACAAACAGTATTTAAATGCTCAGATATAAACGTATGTGCAACACCGATCTTTTTTTGCACAAACCAGGTTGGTTTGTCCACTGACAAGTGTGAATTCAATCTTCAACTGAATCTGCCTGCAATACGTCGACGTTTCTCAGAACTATGTAAGGAGAATAATTTTTTTCCTGCACTGGCATTACAATGAGGCTTTCGAAGCCTCATGTAAAATTAGTTGCATGTCCTTCTTTTCAACATTTTGTACTAATATTTATATCTTTGTGTAAAATTTAACGTGAACTATTTTTCAATCTAAATATAGCATGCATATTTGTTAGTTCTGATAAAAAGTAGAACGCATGAAGAATGGACCTATCTCATTAAAGCATTTTTGGAATGAAAATAAAAACCATATACGAGGTGTGAAAGAAGATGTAATTTGTTTTGTATTATTCCTGATGTCCCATATGCTGAAGTCAGGGTGCACAGAAGATTCAACTTTATTAGCGCCAGTGTGTCGTTTTCACTATCTACTTTCTTGTTGGAAGCGGCAAGTTACTTCAAACCAACATTAAATCCACATTAACTTGCTAATTAGATGTTGGTGTTGACGTCACAAAGGGACTGCCTTTTTAATTTGTTCGCAAAATTTATGTTTTGTTAAACACAACTCTCATCTGCATCAACGACAACTGAGATTTAGTCGCTCGAATTACTTTTCTTTTGAAAATCTCAGCTGGAATATGAATTTCAAAGGGAACACTTAGCCTTACTCTGTGCGGTATTTTGTTTTCCTCCAAATTGGTCTCGATTTTATTAAGTTTCCTCAAATTATATTCGATAAACTAGTCGGGACGTCAACACCTTTACGTATATATAAATTTCAATTTACCTGCACCGCTCAATACATCGGCAACTCAAAAACATACTCTAAAATAGAATAAATCAGCATCTCCCTTAAAAATAATTATAAATGTGTGCTGCACTTGCACAAAAATCAGCAATATGTGAAAATGTATTACTCACAGATCATGATGCTTTTGGTTTTTGAATCTATTGCAATTGATAAGCTTAACCATTGCTTAAACGTGCAGAAAATAAATTAAAAATAAATCAAATTGGATTGAAACAGAAACATAACGAACAGGCCTTCAAAAGTAACAAATATCCTGCAAAGTACGACACACCCATTAACTATAGACACATTCACAGTGAAAGCGATGACACACCACATGGCGTTACGAAAAAGATGTAGAGTAAATTGCGTAAAATCAAGAGAGACTTAAAAAGAGGGGATGAGTTACGATAGAAGTACAGTTTGGATTAGATGAGAGAAAATGTTACCGAACCCAGAATAATAGCTGTATATACTGATAGAAATAAGATTTATTAATAAATGTTATTCCATGGAGTACACTTCTTATTTCTCGTGCTTTAAAAATGATTAAATTAATAGAAATTACACTATACACACATATATATATATATATATATATATATATATATATACATATATATATATATATATATATTTATATATATATATGTATATATATATGTATATATAATATATATATATATATCAGCATAATAATCTGGCTGCCTCGTGCTGTCAAGAGTTCACTATCGATAATATGGATCGGAAAAGAGGAAGTCTATCATTGATGGTCATTTTGTAAACCTTAGGCAACCCACATAATATCGGTTGTGTTGAACCTACTGGCTTTGCATGTTTGCATTTTGTAATGAATGCATTTTTGCCCTCTATGTTGATTTCTTGTTTAGGCTCGACCTTCGAAATAATGCTGTTTAGAATCTTCGTTATAGAATTTTATAATTTAGCTCTAGTATCGCGTTGTACATCTTCACGTTTAAATTTGGTATTGTCATTAATTATTTGTAACAAGGCTTGACTGTAGTCCATAGAGTTAATTAACACTACGCCTGTTCTTTTGTCTGGCTTCATTAGTCTGATTTGTTTGTTTCGTTGTAGCTCATTTAGTTCCTCCAGATGCCTTTTAGTGACCAATTTATTCGCTTTGAATGTGCGCACATATTGGCCATATACACTTCGGTGGTCCGATTTAAAGAGCGAGATGTAGTAGTTCATCGTTGATCTGTGTTTTGTATCATCTTCAAAAAAGCATTCCATTGATGTATGCATGTGAATTTCTTCTCGTTTGCTTAAAAAAGGTTGCCTGGATTACAGAATGTGCCAGGAGAAGAGAAATAAAAAACTAGCGCGGAATGCAATGCAATGCTCTAAGGTCAAAATGTTTCCTGAAAATCTTAGTAAAGTTATTTTTGATTAAACTGACACCAAATAACGAAATACCACAATGAAAATTTCTCTTGTGCCGAAATATTGTATAACTAAAATCAGAATAAGCGAACGTGAAGAAATTCACATGCCGGCATCAATGAAATACTTTTTTGAAGTAGCCACAAAACACAAATAAACGGAAAACTACAACATGTCCTCTTTAAATCGGACCTCCGAATTTCATATGGACAATATGTATGCACATTCAAAGTCAATAAATTGGTCACTAAAAGGTATCTGGAGGAACCAAATGAGCTACAACGAAACAAAAAATCAGACAGTTGTAGTTTTAATTAACTCTACGGACTATAGTCAAGCAATTTTACAAATACTTAACGTCAAAAGAAAATTTAAACCCAAAGATGTACAACGCAAAACAACAGCTAAATTAGAAAATTCTATAACCAAGATTCTAAACATAGTTATTTTGAAGGTCGAAGCTAAACAATTAATTGACATAGAAGATAAAAATGGATTTATTTCAAAATATAAACATGCAAAGCCAGTAGGTTTAACACAACCGATATTATATGGGTTGCCTAAGATTCAAAAAATGACCAGCAATGATAGTCCTCCACATTTCAGACCCATATATATATATATATATATATATATATATATATATATATAAAATAAAGACGCTGTGACATGTACTATGGCCGTTTTGAGGATGAAGAATAGACCGTGAAAAGGATGTCAATTCCATGATTTAGAAGATTGAATATATATCGGCTAACTTATTAATGGCAGGCATTCCGATTAACCATCATTTCAGAAAAAATCTAATACTTTGACGTCAGCTGACGTAAATTATCATGTTCTGTGGCATGCATGGCACCATTTAATTGAACAAAATGAAACATCTTCTATGCTTCAATGGTTAACATTAATTTAATTTTTTCACTAGGTATAGCCTAAATAATATCGTGTATCCGAACGACATGCCAATTTCTACAAGCCCTCGTGCAACGTTGTTTCTGCTCCGACTGATAACTTGCAAGTCACCTCTAAATACAAACGTTTACGAGCTAATGTCCATTAATCATTTGGTGTTAGTCATTCTCTCTTTGTCTATAAGGGTTTATTGGCTACATGGTACTAAGTAATCATTTATATTGTTAAATTTATGTTGGTTCAAAGCTTAACAAAATTGCCATATAGACAAGATGGTTTCCCCAGGTGTGAATATATTTCATTTAGTATTAAAAAGCGCCTACAATTCGCACTTACCACCCGAAACTTGCATAAAATAGTAGGCTACCTACGTGCTATTTAGATCTCCGTACATGCATATTAAGTATGTATACCTTTGGTGAATCGGGGCCCCTGCATATACTGAGCCAAGCCAAATTGTCGATGTGACACTCTAAAATCCCTTTCCTCATAAATTTTGAAAGGATTTTTTGCAATGATTTGTTACATACATCTATACATACACAAGTTTCGATGTATTCCGCTCAGTGGCCCAGAGTATAGCTTCCCTCAGACCATATGAATGAAAAATCGAGGCAGTTCTGCTATAGCCCTCGAGTAATATCAGTGACTGCTCCAAACCTACTCCGAGAATGAGGATAAAATTTCTGTTCGGTACCCAGGAGACAATCCCGTCAATTGCCATCCGGCGGATATTACGATAACGCTGCCGTTATGACTATTAAGGACTAATAGGTCGTCAAGCTAGAAAATTTTTAGGACTACGAGCCAAACAAATTTGTAGCAAAAAAAGAAACGCTGAAACATTGCCTGAATAAACCGCGACAATAATAAGCGGTTATTCTGTTGTACCTGCTCACACTCGAAGCAAATTAAGATGTTAGACACAATATCCTGTTTAAAGTGAAAACAGTCCTCCAGGAATGACTATCAGCGTAAGCACCTTCCTTTCTATCAGTATCTCTTTCGAGGAAGTTCTGAGCCTATTTTTATAACTTATCCAGCTTCGATGAATTCATCTATTAAATATCTTTAGCAAAATACTATTGATTTTTCTATGAGCAACTGCGAACACAACTTAGACTTTGTATGCAATATTTACAGTTAATATTGTTTGTGATTAGTAGTGGGACTGAAAACTCGAAGCGCGTTATGGGAGCGCTTGTCTAGTTGAGATAAGCTTCTAAGCACAGAATAGTCGTACATTTACAGTAAGTGAGAGCCGAGCATTTAACTTCATTTACTAACATAAACATAACTGCCCGCGCCTGTGTAAACCTTTGGCTGATTGCGCTAAGACGTTTCTGCACACACTAGTATCGCACAAATTTATTTCGATTATACGACACACACACACACATATACACACACCTCGTTGAAAAACATTGCTTAGATGTGCACTCACTCGCAAGCACATCAGATAAGCACTAATTCTGTGAATGAAAGCGCGAAGATTGATGTACATTAGCTACTCCGAGATGAGTGAAAGATAAATAAACTTTTTAAAATGTTATTTCATAAAGCACAGTTAAAAAAAGTGATTTTGAACAAAATCGTTTTGATTTCATTAGTTCCTATCATGCTGATAAGCCACTTTGAATCAAATCAATGTATGTTTTAATGTCTAACAGATCTAAAATTCTGTGAAGAAAACCGACCACAAAGAAAAGCGAAATGATTGTTTTCTTCGTGCACTGGTTTCTAAATAACGGAGCCAAAACAGGGCTAAATATATATATATATAATTTTAAATTTAATTTGTACACATTTATACATTTAGTTGTTATGGAATTCTTTACTTTTAACAAGCAAATCTTAATAGGACAAAAGGGATATAAAAAATTATCATGCACAAAGATTAGAACCTCGTTTACAAATATGATTCGAGCGAATAAGTAACTGATAAGTAGGAGCCGGCACTACACACAGACTCACTATATATTTAGTCAATAGAAGCTTGCCGGTTTAACAGTAAATAGGACTAAAATGATATTCTAAAATCAGCATTAACGAAAAGTAGAATCTCATGTTCAGATGTGATTCGAGCTAACTGGTGACTAATAAGTAGGAGCCAGCACTAAATGCAAACTCACTATATATTTAATCAATAAATGTTCGCTGGTTTAACAGTAAATATGACTAAAATGATGTTCTAAAATCAGCATTAACGAAAAGTAGAATCTCATGTTCAGATGTGATTCGAGCTAACTGGTGAATGATAAGTAGGAGCCAGCACTACATGCAAACTCACTATATATTAAGTCAATAAATGTTTGCCGGTTTAACAGTAAATAGGACTAAAATGATATTCTAAAATCAGCATTAACGAAAAGTAGAATCTAATGTTCAGATGTGATTCGAGCTAACTGGTGAATGATAAGTAGGAGCCAGCACTACACGCAAACTCACTATATATTAAGTCAATAAATGCTTGCCGGTTTAACAGTAAATCGGACTAAAATGATATTATAAAATCAACATTAACGAAAAGAAGTATCTCATGTTCCGATGTGATTCGACCTAACTGGTGACTAATAAGTAGGAGCCGGCACTACATGCAAACTCACTATATATTAAGTCAATAAATGTTTGCCAGTTTAACAGTAAATAGGACTAAAATGATATTCTAAAATCAGCATTAACGAAAAGTAGAATCTCATGTTCAGATGTGATTCGATCTAACTGGTGAATGATAAGTAGGAGCCAGCACTACATGCAAACTCACTATATATTAAGTCAATAAATGTTTGCCGGTTTAACAGTAAATAGAACTAAAATGATATTCTAAAATCAGTATTAACGAAAAGTAGAATCTAATGTTCAGATGTGATTCGAGCTAACTGGTGAATGATAAGTAGGAGCCAGCACTACACGCAAACTCACTATATATTAAGTCAATAAATGCTTGCCGGTTTAACAGTAAATCGGACTAAAATGATATTATAAAATCAACATTAACGAAAAGAAGTATCTCATGTTCCGATGTGATTCGACCTAACTGGTGACTAATAAGTAGGAGCCGGCACTACACGCAAACTCACTATAAATTTAATAAATAAATGCTTGCCGGTTTAACTGTAAATAGGAATAAAATTATATTCAAAAAACAGCATTAACGAAAAGTAGAATCTCATGTACACATGTGATTCGAGCCAATTAGTGACTGTACAATCCACTGTACATATTCGTATTAAAACGATAGAAGGATCAACGTCATATAGAGTTGTCAGCTATGCGACTTCTAGTCCAAATCACTATACATAATGCTTATCAAGTCCTTAATTTAAACCAACACAATGATGCGAAATATAGGCCAAATGTCACTGAAATTTAGAAAAACCCATGATCTAATCAGCTTTTACTGCGATGAAAATTCCCAATCAACTTGGGATAGTCATCTGTTAGGTCATTTCCGAGGTACTCACGGTATTAATCAATGAAACACCTCATAGATATATATTCTTTTTGCAGAGAACATGGATATAAGGATTTGAGTACGAGGCATGACTTTACAAGTGAAAAATTAGTTCAAGAAACTTCAAAAGGATATGTTAAAGTTAGTAGAAGTCAGCATTACGCATAAAATATATTTATCAAAGTTTGTGTGACACCGTTTTAACCGCATTTATTTAATTATAAAATAGATAGCATTCGGCTTAATGCTGGCCCCTACTTTTGATAAGCCAGTAAGCGCAACACGTGTACACCAGTGAATTTACACCTTTGATTCACGCTGAGTTAGCTCCTATATTGGCCTACATTTATAAGACACATCATATCTAAAACATACAGAAACGAAAGCAGCTTAATTACATAGCCTGTGCTGCACCCAGTTTCTATTTTCAGCGTAGGATTTTCGAAGCCTACTTCCGAGATCCCAATGTTCGTCAACTGCTCATCACATATTATAATGACAAATTAATAAAGCAAGTGTGACATTGCATTAAAATGGTTTTACTTATAAATACAGCATAATAATCTTATAATAGCTATTGGCGTTCCAGTAGATAGGCGCGTGTAATATGTTTTTGTATATATATATAACTGCTAATTATTCACCTGATTTTCGGATTGCGTACCTAAATATTTGAATCCACTGTCATCATGATTTTTCCAAATATTTCGACCTCCGGGTACGGAGGTCTTTATCAATGGCAAACACATCACACACTTAGTTGACAATCAATATGTCAAGTGGAAATATTAATTTAAACTGCCTCATTTTTAAATTATCTATTTCCTGTCGCGCAACGTGTTTCTTTCAAATCTTATTTAGGTGCTAATTATTCAGTTTAATATAATTGCATACACGCATAAAACTAAATAAGTGAAACTACGATGGCTAAATGTAATTTAAAGTTTTCACTTGTAAACCATTTGTTTCCCTTACCATATTGAAGGCTGTGACGAAGAATGAGTTCAGTATTTAGGGAAGGAGCAAAATAATAAAATTTGAATAGTAGTAAAGTCACGTCAGTGTAAATTATCAAATAGTTGGCAAAATCAAAAGCGTAACTACTATATGAAGTAAAAGAAATGAATGACAAAGAAGTAAAAGAATGAAAAAAACCTGACGAAAGAATGCAAACTGTAAGGAAAGGGCATGTTTAAGAAAAAATAACATTAATGTCTATTTCAATTAATAAGGGCTTCAAAATAATTTATACACTATGCCAAGAGTTACAGGATGAACTTTTAAAGACACTTTTTTGTAAATAATGGTTCAAATAATTTAATCAAAGTTACGATTCTTGATATAAACACCTGACCCATTATGCAAATACGTTAGTTAGTATAAAATAAGCAATGAATGGTATAGTAAAGTCAATTCATCCAAGGTGGCTCAGTGGTTAGAGAAACGTGTTCCGAAGCAGACGTGCACAGGTTCGATCCCTGTCCGCGGAAAATTTTAGATATTACGTAATGAGTTCTCAATATGGACGAAACCGGTCTACTGGATGAATTTCCTTTTCTACATTATAAAATGTTTAGTTTAAACTGACAAATTTATATACATAATGCGTGAAGTTTTCATATTATGATCGTTACCTTGATTTAATTAATTCTTATCGTCGTCCGCGCAACCAATATATAATTATACAGGTGTTCATTTCAATAGCACTTCACCATGTAGTGCGGTGTCTGCTCTATAGTGAAAGATTGGGGACGATTAGTTGAAACTTCAGATCTAAAGGGATGGCGTATAGGCTCCACCTTAAAGAAAGGCTAACCAAGAAACATTAGTTAGTATATAACTTAAAATTATGTGTAGTGTGCGGCAAAGTGGCTCAGTGAATAGAGTACCAGATTCCGAAGCAAATGTGCCCAGATTCTAGCCTTTTCCGCGGCGAACTCTGGACAGTACGTAGTGAGTTCCCAATAAGGACGAAACCAGTCTACTGGATGAATTGTCGATTCCACAATATCCAATGCTTTGTTTATCATGGAAAATATATGCACATAATGGGACAGGTACTTATATACTTCATTAAAGGAATTATTATGACCGCCCGAAAAACCAATGTTCATTTTATTGTTCAACAAGTAAAAAATCAATAAGCTCATTAATAAAGTCATATTCGTCGTATATCCTAAATATTAAATGTTTGTTAGTTTAAGATTCAGATTCGTTCAATCCTCTTTTCCTACCATTAGTTGAGACTGTTTCAAATTGAACCTGATTATTTTTCCATTTTTGTTTCCTGCAAAATATAATCTCTTGATTTGAATTAAAAAGATTCTCTTATCAGTCACTCTAGTTCTATTACTTTTACATATCGATATGTGTCTACTTACGTCCAAGTAAATTTTGTTTCCTGTCTCAATTGAATGTCGGTCAAGACCAGATTTATTTATATGTCCAAACTTATATGCAATACAATTTTCTACCTCTCTTACCTTGATTGTACGCATGGTTTCAACAACATACATGAGACTACACACTTTGCATTGGATGTCATACATACCTAATGTTTTATGGATTTATTTGTTTATTTACAGTTAGGTATTCTATCGTTCAAAATAAATTATTGTTCTAAAACGGTTTTTATGTTTTATTTCATTGTTAATGATTTTACTTTCCAACTTTGTTTGGAGTCCGGTAATAACATGACCCAACGATCTTCCTTCGCTGTGGCAGACTTTACGTATTTCAATTTAGGGTTCAATTTGCTTTCAAAATTTGAAAATGTATTTCTCTATTGACTTAATATGGTAATTATTAAAACAGTCTGCTTAATTCCAGTTCCCTATTTTACTGTCTGATAATCGAAGGCTTCTTATGGTTAATGATGATATGACTCGGAATTTATATTCGATACGGATGATTTAAATTTTAGTTGAATAGGATCCTAGATTAATTATCCGTCCAAAAGATATTTCTTTCTACTTTCTGACCATTTCTAATTAACTCCGATTTCATTAAGATTATTCATTCGCTGACACCCTGTGTGCAATTATATCTTTTATATAAGCGTGTTGCCATATAACGTGTCATATTTCTCATTATCATTTATATTATTGATTAATAATGTTAGTTTTCCTTGTAACCTATCAGTTGGGTCTTTTTTTATTTTAGTGTATACAGCTTAATTATTTAATTTGTAAAACATCTTATTAATATTCGATACTTTTAGATTCTTTTTGTTGCGGAGAACTGATATATATGAAATTATGTATTAGGTGTTGCACACCTAGTAACAAATTGGTTCAATTACGAACAAAAAGGTAAACCATAGGCAGCATGAACGAAAATTATAATCTCGTGCACATTCGTTTCGTGCTTACTGGCGACTCATCGGTAGGAGCCGGTATTACGCCCTTTAACCACAATATATTTTGGTGAGGAATGTGTACCGTCCTATTTTCCCACATTCCTCCTATAAATATATTGTGGGTAGAGGGCGTAATACCGGCTCCTACTAATGAGTCAACAGTAAGCACGAAACCAATGTGCACGAGATTATACTTTCCGTTCATGTTGTCTTTTATTTATCCTTCCGGTCGTGATCGAACTAATTTGGTGCGCAACACCTAATGCATAATTTAATATTCAATACTGTTTGGGGCGGAGAACTAATATATATGCAATTTTGCATTAATTTTGGCACATTTATTAACAAATTAGTTCAAATATGAACTGAAGGATAAACCAAAGACAGCATGAAAGGAAATTATTACTGCGTGCACATTCGTTTCATGCTTACTGGCGACTCATCAGTAGGAGCCGGTATTACGCCCTTTAACCACTATATATTTGGCTGAAGTTTGTGGGAAAATAGGACGGTACAATCATTATTTAACTCAAGGTTGCGATCTTGTAATAAACAACAATCCCATTGTATATACATTTAACAGTATAAAAAAAGCATTGTTTAAGGTAGTAAAAGCGATTCATCCAGTAAACCGTTTAGTCATAAATAGGAACTCGTCAATTACTGCCCAGAGTTTGCCATGGAAAGGGCTCGAACCTGGACACGTCATCTTTTGAAACTGATTCTAAATACTAAGCCACACTGTGCCACCTACACACATATTTCAGTAATATAATAAATTAGATTATTAGTTACCATGATATAGTGATGAACACCAATTGAAGCACCACATATTGTTTTGTCTTCCAACAGCCGACCCGTCCTCATAGACTTTCTTCTATACCGCAGGCCCATTCGATTGTATCGATCTGGCTAGAACGACTGGCATAGTCCCAATGAAAAAGATAAACAAGTTAACTGGGATTATTAAAAGGATTTATCGACTGAAAACTACTGGTGGTGGATATTATCAAAATTGTACGCCCAATAGGCACTGAATATTAAACTTTGTTCAGAAGAACAACAAAAACCTGGATGCTAATTTTTAGAATTTGTGATGGTTTACATGGTGGATGAAGCTAATATTATGCCAGACTAAAATTGCTCTGATGACTTCTTAAAACATCCTTTAAATCAAGTTTGTAAGTTTGAAGTAAACACCAATCCAATTGTATTTAACCAGTCGTCGAATAATATAGTAAAACTACCGCCAGTCGCAACGTACTGACGTGTTTCGACCTTCCATGATTATCATCAGAGTACGATGACAAACTGACTAGCGAGGATCAAACCGCATTGCATATATATGAAAAGCAAAATTTTCGGCGACTGGTAACGATTAACGTAATGACGGATGATGAGAATGGCCAATCATGATGGTTAACGGAGGTGAGCCGAGGTTGAGTTCTATCTGCACATTACAGCGTACCAGCCTTCGTTGCTGATGAAGTGGAAGGCGTAATAGTGCAGCTAGACAAAGTGGCTTCATGGCTTAATCGATGTAAAATAATTCAGATGCCTAGCTGACTGAGTAACAGATTGCTTGATTTTATTTCATGCAAAATATATCGTTTGTATTTGAACGCCACTGGTAATTGTATGAGGTAGCAACTGAAACTCATCCATTAGACCGAGTTCGTCCTTATTGAACACTTTTTTAATGCTGTCAAAAATGTTGCTGCGAGCAGGACTCTAACCGAGACGTGACTTTTTCCACGAGTCCATGTTACGATTACATAAAAACAGAGCTCATGTTTAAAAGAGTTACCATAAACATTCAAATATAACAATCTTTAAATCTGAAAAAATAGGAATTACTAATTCCCTACACATATTTTATAAAGGAAATTTTACAAACTTGCTTAACGAGTTGCACCTTTACACGCGTATATTTATTGCACAGCTTGACAGCGTTGGCTTTACGAAAATATTGTTAAAAATAAATATTTTTTGTGAAACTAGGTATTGCAATATTTCATTATATATACTTTGCAACCACAGAATCGTTCACAGTTCCTCTACTAGGCGGAAAATTATCGGATTATATTTCTGGGTTTCCTTCTCAGTTAACAGCTCATGAGACAATGTAAATCCGGATTAAAAAAGAAAGTGTTTAATTTCACTTAAATCATTTAATTTATGCTTAATAACGGGTAATCTCATAATGACCACATCCATTTTACTAGATAGGCGTGCGTTACGTGTGTGTTTATGTGTGTCTAGAACTGCGAGGTATCTAGTTATGTATTAGGTGTTGCGCACCTAGTAATGTTACCAGAAGGATAAACCGAAGTCAGCATGAACAGAACGTATAATCTCATGTGAACATTTGTTTCGTTCATTCTGGCGACTCATGAGCAGGAGTCAGTATTACACACTGATCGAACTACAAAGATGTGATAGAACCGCATTTCCAGTTGAAGTAAAAACAAGTCAACCCGATCAAAGACAAAACAAACTTGGAAATTGTGAAAAATCGGATCTTTGTGTAACTGCCCGTGTACAGCTATTACCCGCGTACGTAAAACGCGGCATTGAGAACCTGAATGCTGACACACCGCAAAATATTAACTTCAAAAACTACTTGAGGATCGAACTACATATTTGGCTGAATAAGTGGTAAAATAGGATGGTACTATCTCCTATACGAATGTGTATACCAGCATTCAACAGCATTCCTCCCAAAAAAATATATAGAAGGTCTAGGGCGTAATATAGGCTCCTACAGATGAGTCGCCAGTAAGCACGAAACCAATGTGCGCATGAGAGTATACCTTCCGTTCATGCTGACTTTAGTTTATAATTCTGGTCATATTTGAGCCATTTTGTTACTTGTTGCGCAACATCTAATATATTATTGAGTATATATTATGTCTCCGCAACAAAAAGTATCTAAATTCTAGGTATGCAGTTAAATTTATCTACATGCGAGTGTACAAAATAATAAGTGAAACCACATTGGTCGATCGTTAATCTACTATTTTCAAGCATAAAAAACATAAAATTTCTGGGTCCCTACGAAATAGAATAAAATCAATCATTGATTCATTCTTTTATATTGAATGAAATTATTGATAATTATATGCTAAATGAAAATGTAGTTTGTCGAGCTTAGATGCGGTATTCATGTGTACTATTATGCAAGTAACCAATGCCCAGGATTCTTTGTCGTTTTCTTGTTAATTATTGGTTAAAACCAGAAGGAAGTAAAATGAAAGATATGTCAATATGGATAGAACGAGTATATGTTCGTTCTTTGCTTATTTTATTTTAGAATAGAATTTTTAACGAATTAAAGATATCTCAATTGAACAGTTGGTCTCAACATTATTGATACGACACAATTTTCATTCATGGTTAGTTGCTTTGCACTACGAGTTTCGCAAAGACCTGATCGATTCCCATTTTCAAGTAGGCATCGAGTTCGTCTTCGTGGTGGCTGGGTGCTGATTCGACTCTTTCTTCCGAAGGTTTCAACATAGTTCATACTAACCAGACGAAATGAGGTACGATCTAATTTTCGTTGACTGGCGACGTTTCAGAACGCTATTTCCCATTCCATTATCAAGACTCTAATCACACAAATTGTTCCAATGCTTATAAAATCAGATTTAAGCAAATGCGGCAACCTCGGTCAAAAACAGATTTATTTATATTTTAATTATTGACTCATTAATGGTTCGAAGAAGCAGAAAAGAATATTATATGCTATATATATATATATATATATATATATATATATATATATATATGCATATACTATATGCATGGAATACATAATAACACTCTCTCAACAACCATATATATGTATTAGTAGACATATTTAAGCGTTACGTGGAAAAATCTTTTAGACCAAACCACCTTGATACCCAAATTGTATCTACGATTTTTTAACTATACAATAGTTATCTGGAATCATGCTGATGAAGATATGTTTAATTTGTTAAACATAACTAATCAAATGAATGAACTTCAATTTACAATTTAAAGAATCATCGGGTGAATAACCGTTTACAAATGCAAAATTTATTATAGATGGTCAGAAAATAGAAAGAGATATTTTTAGGAAGGATAATTACTCTGTGCTCCTTCTTAAATTCAAATAAAATCAACTCTAATGGATAGGAAACATTGATCTTATCATTATTTATTGCAATAGATATAACATACATGAAGTATAGGGAGATGGAACTAGGCAAACTGCGGGAAATATTCATTATTAATGTTTAATCTTTTAATTTAATAAAAGCAACAATGATGGACGCCATAAGTAAATTTATTCCTAAGTTGAAGCACGTAAAATCTGATAGAGTGAACTAGCATCGTATAGTCATTGTATTTCCGGACTCAAAGCTAAACCGGAAAGTCCAATCAATATCCATTATATACAATATAAAAACCGCTTAAAGAAAATGCCTTACCCTGGAAGGTAATATTCTTAAACAAAAGTTTAAAAAATTGAACCTTTGCATACATCAGGAGTGCGTAACATCCAATTCAAGGACTGCAATCTCATGCATTGTGGTGAAACCATGTGTTAAGATAAAGTAATGAGAGGATAACACGGAACTACATGTAAGTGTGGACATATTACTAGATCTGATTCGCAAGGTTGCTCAGTAGTTAGAGCAACAGATTCTGAAGCAAACGTGCCGAGATTAGAGCCCTGTGCGCGGCGAATTCTGGCAAGTGCGTGATGAGTTCCCAATAAGCACGAAACAAGTCTACTTAATCAATTGCCTTTTCTACACTATACAATTCTTAGTTTATACTCAAATTTATGTATGTTTATATCAATATCACAACTTTGATTAGTAAATAACTTAGATGTTTGTAGACGCATAGTAATTTGATGTCATAACTGAATGAAGATATTGATTGGGGAATCTTTTGAAATTAAATCAAGGCATCATTTATTGAATGAAAAAGCGCTGGAAATCACTTGGTCCGATTTTGAACACAGCATTAAATAAAGAGGCAGAATAAATAGATTGCATGAACAAAAATTTGGAAACTAGTTCTAGCAAAGGATTAGGAATATTAGACAATGATTGGCTGATCAGTCAAATCATAAACGTATCACAGGTAAGTCAAATTTTTACAGTAATATCCTTCAAAATTTCGTCCTATTCTTATCTTATTGTATTTATTAATTTATGGTCCGTATTGCGTTAAACACTCACTGAAGTAAGTTTATCTTAATTTTTTCCGTTTTCTTATAGCGCTCATAATTTCATTAAATAATTTTTATGATTTTCTTGTCTTATCTTCATTTATTTGAATTAAAATTTGAGTTAAGCATTTTAAGGACTTTTCCAACAATTATCCTGGTAAGACATTATCAAAGTTGCGTTTTATTACATTGCCTCGCCCCACTAATCACTGAGGTAACTCTTGCTTAGTTCATTTCGCATGGTAAGAATGAAACAGTCTGATACATGCAAAGGTTAAATCAATATCCTGCCACTTTAGTTTTATTTAGATAGGCATACATTTGTATTCAGTTATATTTAACTGAATACTTGCCAATTATAGACATACACAAGCATACGCGATGTGCGAGACGTCAAATACCAGTCACCAGTATTAGATTATTTAAATCAAGGTTGTGATCTTGATATAAACATGTCCTGTTAGATACATGCATTTGTCAGGTTATACTAATTATTGTACAATGTAGAAAAGGCAATTCATCCAGTATGTATTAGGTATTGCGAACCTAGTAACAAATTAGTTCAGTTGTGACCAGAAGGATAAACCAAAGGCAGCATGAACGGAAAGTATGATCTCATGCACATTCGTTTCGTGCTTATTGGCGACTCATCAATTGGAGCCGGTATTACGTCCTTTAACCACTATTTATTTGGGTGAGGAATGTGGGATAATAGGACGGTACAATCTCCTAGACGAATTTGTAAACCTACAATAGTGAAGCTAACATCATATGGTCTACGACAATGCGACTTTAACGCTAACTCACACTATATAATATATATACCGAGTCTGTAAAGGATATTAACACTATGGCTAATTGTGTTAGTAACCGATACCAACATTATGTACCGAAAAGGTACATGGTACTAACACTATGGTTTCCGAGTCGGTACATGGTACCAACATGATGGATATCAATTTATGCTATAGTTCACCGAAATTGAGAATTACAACAATTTCTGAACACCTGTTATTCCAGTAAATCCATACACTCTGGCCTTCATCGATATCAGTTATCACATTTCGCGGTAAGCATGACCTCATTCAATTCAATATATAACAGTTAAATACTGTTTGTTGCGAAGAACTAATATATATGCAAGTATGTATTAGGTGTTGCGAACCTAGTAACAAATTAGTTCAGTTGTGACCAGAAGGATAAACCAAAGGCAGCATGAACGGAAAGTATAATCTCATGCACATTCGTTTCGTGCTTACTGGCGACTCATCAGTAGGAGCCGGTATTACGCCCTTTAACCACTATATATTTGGTAGAAGAATGTGGAATAATAGGACGGTACAATCTCCTAGACGAATGTGTAAACCTGTAATAGTGAAGCTAACATAATCTAAAGTCAACGACAATGCGACTTCAATGCTAACTCACACTATATAATATATATACCGAGTCTGTAAAGGATACTAACACTATGGCTATTGTGTTAGTAACCGATACCAACATTATTGTACCGAAAAGTACATGGTACTAACACTATGGTTTCCGAGTCGGTACATGATACCAACCTGATGGATATCAATTTATGCTATAGTTCACCGAAATTTAGAATTACAACAATTTCTGAACACCTGTTACTCCAGTAAATCCATACACTCTGGCCTTGATCGATATCAGTTATCACATTTCGCGGTAAGCATGACATCATTCAATTCAATATATAACAGTTGAATACTGTTTGTTGCGGAGAACTAATATATATGCAAGTATGTATTAGGTGTTGCGAACCTAGTAACAAATTAGTTCAGTTGTGACCAGAAGGATAAACCAAAGGCAGCATGAACGGAAAGTATAATCTCATGCACATTCGTTTCGTGCTTACTGGCGACTCATCAGTTGGAGCCGGCATTACGCCCTTTAACCACTATTTATTTGGGTGAGGAATGTGGGATAATAGGACGGTACAATCTCCTGGACGAGTTCATCCAGTAATTCGATTTCGTCCTTACTGGGAACTCATCACGGACTGTCTAGAATTTGCCCCTTTCAGGACTCGAACATGGGCACATCTGCCTCTGTGTATGTGGCTTTAACAACTAAGATTAGCCAGCTGTGTGTATAAATGAAATGGTTTAAGTAGAATTTCAGCTTGTTTGTATTTACTTTGGATAACTTATTCTGGTGATATTTTACTAAGGGTGTATTTTTTAAACTTTGTTTCCCTCTCTAATTGAAAAGGTCATCTTTAATGAACGTCATTTTAATGGTGAGAATAAAATAACTTGTCCAACGCGTGCAAATGTTAAGTTAACATTCGTTATATTTAACTAAATACACAGCAGTATTAGACGCACACAAGTGATACGCGACTAACTAGTTTTCATATTAGCAGTTATTATTGGTGCGCCTAGGCCTACGTTTAAATGAAACAGTGTAAATAACAATGGCATACTTGCATTATTTTCCGGTATTTATATTGTCGGACGAACTGCTGTCTAAATAAGAATCTCGAAAACTTGTTACGGAACTTTCCGCTGAACAGGCCTCAGGCAGTCACCACACGGATCAGGTAGTTACGCAATATTGAGTATCGCAACCTTTAATTTCTTTCAAGCAATATCAGCTTTTCTTCACAATCCATTGTGAGTTTTTTTATTTACAAAATGGTGAATAGCACTGCTAGGGTAGCCAGTTTTTCCTACTCGAGTATTTATGTGAAGAGTTTACACATCAAACGATAGACACTGGCAGCTATTTTATAATCAAGGAAACTGTGATGGTCAGTCACACATTTGTGCACAGCAACACGGACAGTTTCACAAAGATCCGATTGATCGAACAAGTGCGTTGCGGCTGGCGGTAGTTTTGTTATGTTGTTCAACGACTGGTTAAATACAATGGGATTGGTGTTTACTTCAAGCTCGCAAACTTGATTTAAAGAAGTCAAGACACGCATTCGACCAGAGTCAACAAACATTCCATCGATTTGTCAAAACCTGAAGAAGAAAAAACAACTGCCCATGCGGTATCACAACCATTGTTAACAGTTACAGAAATTTCAAAATAATTGAAGACTGCAATCTGCGCACTTTGCGCTGTCACCAAGTGGAAAGAACAAATTTGAGGAACAAGGCGAAACGAAAGACAACACTCGTGGAAAAACAATCGTACACGTAACAGACAATCTATCAATACAAGAATGGCCAGATCTCAGACATCACTTTGGAATACAGCGGAAAAAAACATTTACACGCAAACAGACGCATAAACATATACATTTACTAATCAGCCAAAACAAGGAATAGATGTAAAGCAGAGCCAGATTATTTGCCCCCCACATGATCATAATTAAACCCAGGATGCATATAAATACAAGATTATAAAGTGAAGAATGGTAGTCTCGAAATAAATGGCTATTATCCTCTTTATTATAAATTGTTTTTCTTCCTAATAAGAAAAAAATATATGTAAACATAAAGAGAGTGTGAAATATATATATATATATATATATATATATATATATATATATAATGAGATTATGTTCATATAAAGACCGCAGTCTTGATTTAAATATGTTAACACCACCCGCGCAACCATTAATCGTTTAATTATATAAAAGCTAAACCCAAGACTAATTACCAAGGTACCGTGGTGTATGTAATATAACTTGTGGTGTCTAGTTGGAAATTTTAATCAAAAGAGAGGCCATATGGGCTTAACCCGAAGAAGAGACTAATCGAAAATATATTATTTATTATATACACGAAATGTGTACGTAGCGTGCCAAGATTCGAACTCTGCCCGCGGAAAATTATGCACAGTATTTGAGCAGTTACTAATAAGGCCGAAACCAGTCAACCGGATGAATTTTTTTTCGACATCATACTATGCTCAGTTTATATATTTAAAAAAAATATATATATATATATAATGTGATTGATGTTTATATCAAGCTTGCAATCTTGATTCAATCAAGGATTGTCATTGTCGGAAAACGCACATGATTGCTCACTAGCGACAGGGAAATATATGTCTAATTGGTATTACTCACATCTGTTGTTGCTGTGACAATCCTTGAAAACAATAGCGCTGAAACAGATCATTTCTGAACGCAGATTTAAAGCAGAGAACTACCTGGGCGAAATGTTAAATTAAAGCGATGGATGTTTCAAAGTAATCTGACAGAAAAGCGGAACAGTACGTAACAATGATATAAATTATTTTAGTTGGCCTTACTAAAAGAGCACGATTTATGCAAACAAATCCCTATCTATTTGTGCAAATGTTGTGACAAGTTGTATTACGGGTTCTGAGTATTCACTATAGCATATGTGACGGGTTTTTGCTGCAATAATGAATAAGTTATAATACTTGAAATCTCTACTACAATGATTCATTTAAATAACACTATCATAACAAACAGTAGAAGATTTGGTTTCGTGAACGCAACGCACTTAGGCAAATATAACAAAAGATGAATAGTTGGAAGTATTTTATATAAATTCTTTAAGTTATTCAAGGTCTTTTTCAAATTATTATTATATGTTCTCATTGTTTCATGTACAAAGACCACAGTTATGATTCTAAAAGTTTGAATTATTAGTGCGGGACAATATTTTTAATAAAATAGATGCATTCTACGTGTGGCGGCTGAAAATGTGGTGGATTAGTTAGTGCTTCCCTCGGCCGAAAAATCAGATCCCCATGTAAACGATGTGCTACCCCCGGTGCGTTGTGAGGTAAGTTGGTTACTAGGATGGCGGAGGGTTTAAACCAGTACAATGCCACATTTTATTTAATCTTCAGACTGCAGTCGAACGTTTGAAGCTGTGCATAATTTAAACCAAATTTACAAGCCACCATGAGTATACTGTTGTATACCAGAATGCATTGTGGCTACTATTCAAGTGATTTAAGTCATGATATATGCCGTCGTTATGGTGCAATCAAAAAGAATTGTTCCTTCGATCGGTGACTAATTTTCGTTCGATGACCGCTGTTAATAAACCAAAACCGTATCCTACGATTGTCCTGCGCCATCTTCGTTCATGTGTATCGGGCGGCAAATGGTTCTCCGTGTATGACATACGATAAGGCTTCTGCCAAATTGTGTCCGACCAAAGAACAACTGTAGACTGGTATTGAAGACAGCCTAAGACACTTGTCAGGAATCTCTGGTATAATTTGGTCTGAACAATGCACGCAAAATTTACTAATGAATTATGGACTCAATCGTAACCAATCTACCATGTTCAGCGGCGAATGTCACGATGTGATTTGGTGGACCACTACAGAAAATAGCATTTTCGGGCTCGTTTGCAAAAGATGTTACCTAAAGCCATAAATATAGATAGGTGGGTAGGTGCGATTCTTTGGTCATAGGATTTTCAGAATTGATTGTATGCCATTACATTTAACCATCAAGCTCATCTTGGATTAATCGACGTCCAAAATTTGAAAAATAAATTGCGCTAATTAATAGACAGGATGACTTTCTATAGACCGTATCTCAATCAACAACTCTTGACCAAGCTAAATAAGGCTATAATACCGTTTCAGGACAAAACAAAATTTGGCTAGTATAAGTAGAAATTAATGTTACAAGCGACTCAGGTGTAGATTAAAGAGCAGAATTACAATCCGATAGACGCTTATCTGAATATGAAAATCGCACACTTCCAAAGGCAGAGCCAAAGTATACCGCTACCGAAAAAAACTGCTATCAGTACAATTAGCTCAATCTAAGTTGAGATGTTTCATCATCATGGACCAGGTAAACGCCTCTACCAATCATAAAGTACTGTTGGGTTGATGTTTGTTCGTTATTCGAGTGACACGAATAGTTCCAGCTATCAAAGAGCTTAAAGAATACGGTGTAAATATTCCTCATTTCAGAAGTATTAAGAACATTTATCTGACAATGTCAGAAGGACTGTTGTAGATATAGGTTTTCACAGCAAAGGTTATAAATGCCATATGCTAATAAATTATTGATCAGCATTAAAACAGAAAAACAAAGCCCGCATAAAATAGAGATGTCACGCATCAAAACAGACTACTGTTGCCAAATGAAAGGCAAGTCCTGGCCGCGGCAAATTCTGGCCAGTACATGATGAGTTCCCAATTAGGACGAAACCGGTCTACTGGCTGAATTGCCTTTTCTACACTATACAATTCTTAGTTTATACTGGCATATGTAAGTAATTAATGGGTCAGGTGTTTATATGAAGACCGCAACCTTGATTATAATAAGTGGTACAATGATTAGTCCGCAATCCATATAAGCGGAATTGATCGCGCCTAAGAATAGCAACCTTGAAATTTTAGACACTAAAAATAACCATCGCGAATGTATAGACCTGAGATGAAAAAGGATAATCCCAGTTAAGATCATAATCATTTTGCTGTAAACCTGAAAAAGAAAAATGGTGACCGAAATTTTTTCAATGTCACAGCACAAAACCAATTATTGGAATTTGACTTGGTATGTCTACTCTCGGTAGTGTATTTTAGAGTATCATATTATCTACGTGGTTGACAAATTGTTTCCGTTGGTTCGAGCTTGTACTGGTGAAGCAAACCACAACGGAAACATGTAAAGTGCTTAGATGAACGTTGGCTAAATGGATTTTGTGCGGAAGGAGTTACTCCTATTGTATATTACCTGATATATAGGAGCTCCTACTACAACCGCTTTAGGCCGTGTGCCAACCAGTGGCAAGGGCATGCCCGAAAGCCGACAAAACTCATGCGTCGAAGATTACGTCATGATGACCGAGCTGGAATACACGACATCACCGTTAATGTCAACATGCCGCAAAGCCTCAGAATACGGCACTGAATCAATTAAACAAGGTTCCAACGCCTCTTTCAAATGCAGAAAATGTTGCATTGGCTAGCCTTGAGGCTGACAATACTTAAACGGCTCATTGTAGTGCAGAGTAGACCAGTAGATAATTACCTAGACGGTGTGAGCGATTGAATACGCGGAAGACTTAAAGTATTGTATGGTAGTCGGTTGCAAAATCAAAGTACATTTTATAAAAGAGGACGAATAAACGAAAAAACAAGCAAAAAGAGGAGAAACAAAGATTTCATAAAATCAGCAATCTCATGAATTAAATCACCCACAGTCTGGTTCTCTTCTAATGTAAAGTATAACACAATTGCTAACCAATCAGTTAGAAAGTGGACATTTTTGTTACTGTGCTTGTTTTCGTAGATATTTTTGTATAAACAGTATATTTGTTTTATAAGATTAGCTCTTGGTATGTATGTTTGACTAGGTAACTCAAAATCATAATGCATTCGTAAACAACAAACTAACCAAACATATTTTTAGATAAGGCAAAATGTTTTATTTTGTCTCCAATACGTATGCATGCTTCGAAAAAAGCGATTTATACTTCAATCTAGATAACTTACGTTTTGACTTGGGGAGGAGGGGGGACACACAAAAATTTTCATGAACAATATCACTCGACTAACAACACTCGAAGAAAGAACATTCGGTCAAACAAGAGTAAAAAAAGTAAACCAGGTGAATCTCAATCCGATCACAAACATTGCTTAGTTACAGAGTGAAAATCACCATTACCAGCACATAGACAAATACTCACCGATGCTCACATGTAAACACGCAATCAACTAGGAACACTCGTTCTACCGCCGAAAATAAACAATGAGACGTGTTTAGTTCAAGCTCGTAACGCGCCGCCCACGGTACTATATATATAACATATATATAGGTAACAAGCCATCAATACATCCTAAGCCCACAAAAAAATTTGATCCGGAAATATTCGTGAAGAGAATGGTAAAATCGCCTACGAGTATAAATGTAGGTGCAAAATAAATCCCAAATTTAAAAAAAATTACAGTACTTTTTCCATGTTGTAACTCGTCGACATTCAGTATTTCCCTAACCTGCAACAAATGAGACCAACACCACTACTGGTTTGGTCTTCGTTAATTTTACAAGAGAAGACGGTTTTCAAGTCAATACGAGGACATTTATTATATTTCGAAAAACCTGATTATGGCATCCTTCCCTAAAGTTTATAGTTTACTCGCTGTGTATGTAGTGTTATATATATATATATATATATATATATATATATATATATATAAATGTGTGTGTGTGTGTGTGGTAATGGGAGAGAGAGAAGCTGCAAAATTTAATGTTCGTGACTGAATAGAAATTGTGCAGCCGACATTTTCAGTCAAGTACAATTATGGGACTACTAGAGGTGAGGAGACGAAGTCTAATCTTTGTTTTAAATATATATGCTTTGCGGTTTGATCCTCACTAGTCAGTTTGCCGTCGGACTCTGCTGATGGTCATGGAAGGTCGAAGCGCATCAGTACGTTAATGATGACTGTGACGGTGTTTGCTATGTTGTTCCACAACTGGTTAAATACAACGGGATCATGCGTTTCGCATCATGTCGGCTTGGTTAATGTATGGCTAGTATCACCTCCCGCGAAATCAATGTTCGTTTAACTTATTACTAGTTGTGCTGTAACTAACACATAAACGCAGATATGCTAGGTCTCTATAATCATGAGCATGTGTTATATTTTTCATAAAATATTTACAGGAATGTAACAAAAAACAGAATAACAGATGACGATCGAGGCCACAGTATGGGGTATTTGCGACATTAACACGCGTTCACAAGGGTTATCCGTAAATGACTTCGTTCCTTGCGCAGCGCTACCATCTTTCGTGTTGTTTCCATAGTAGCCTATTACGGGAAAATTGATAGCATTCATAAGCCGGTAAAATCTTGATTACTTTATATTTTGAGGTGGCAGGCATGTCTTATGCATTGATTGATGTGTTATCACTGGTCCCGTCACTCTGTTATCACAATGGTTGTCATTAACACGTAAATTTTTAATCCGAATACGCACAAATCGAACACCCTACAGCGTTACAGATTGCATATTTGTTATTGGCCAATTGTAGCAGTGAAAGTGTCTCCAAAGTGTTCGTATTTAAATTTATTTTTTAACAAATTAATGCCTTAATTCATTCAATTACGCATTAAAATTTGTGCGCTAGATTTGAATTTCGAAACAATTTTTGTATCCAAAACAAGCAAAAACTTCGTATTACACTGTGATAAAACTACCTCTAGCTATGCATAAAGATTTTCGACTACCGTGATCAAGATCAATGGAATTTGTAACAGAATTACGGATTGTTTTCATACATGGTACGCAATAAAGGCGTAGTTCTTCTAGAATCTCTGTGTCAATCGGCATTTGAGCTTAGAAATTAGATGGCCTTTCTGCAGATAATTTTGTAAGAATTAAGCCATAATTTAATTACTAAGTATGCAAAAATACCCGGCTGCAAGTTGATCGACCAGCTTTTGACGAGACTATTTACACTTTAATGCATGCTCTTATTTGACATGGCATAACTTGTTAATCGTCACTTGATGTAGAACTAGGTGGACTTTTCAAAGCTAATATGCGTTTTGTGCTCATTGGCGACGTATCAGAACACTAAAAAAATTGATCGGGAAAAATTTGTGAAGAGAATGGTGAAATCGCCTATATCTACGAGTACAAATGTAAGTGCAAAATAAATCCCAAATTTAAAAAAAATCACAGTACTCTTTCCATATTAACTCCTTGTATTTAGTATGTCTCGACACAACAAATGAGACCAACACCACTGCAGTTTGGTCTTCGTTAAATTTTACAAGAGAAGACGGTTTTCAGAACGGTTGGTGACATTTGTTAAATTTCGAAAAACTTGATGATGGCATCCTTTATAGTTATAGTACATATTATATGTAGTGTTTTAGCTTTACTACTGCTCCGTCACACCTACTAATAATAGACTGCACCGTCCAACTGTCTCAAATCTCTCGAGGAATAACGCCGACACAGACTTAAAAGTCTCCAGTAAGCCCTATGTTAATGCCAGTGTAAAAATTTTTTTTGTTTGCACAGATCTGGACAGAGTCTATTTATTTCAAAATTATGCGTCTCGTAAATTTACCTACATAAGTTGATCAAGCGTAACGCATTTTATATATATGCTATATATATATATGTGTGTGTGTGTGTGTATTTTTCATGTCCATTGTCTGAATATTACACAGTATATTTCTAAAAGTAAGAAAACATTATCTGTGGATAATGGCAATTTATTTGAGATTTTAACTGCTTTACAATCCTTCATCTATATATATATATATATATATATATATATATATATATATATATATATATATATATATATATATATATAAGGTATATATATATAGTATATAGATTTCTGTTTTCATTTTATTATGTGAATGGCAAAAAAACTGAGTCAGATTTGTTGCCACCCACATAATCAAATGAAAACCCAGAATGTATATAAATGAAATATTGTAAAGCGAAGTTTAGTAATCTCGAAATAAATGGCCATTATCCACTTTTTTATTAATGTGTTTTTTCTTCTTCTATTTTAACAAATGTTTTAGTAGGTCCCCAATATCTAATATATAAATTCAAATGTTGCTTATTCTCAACAAAGAATATGCAAATCAGTGTTTCAATCGTTGTAGTTCCAGTTTCACTGAACAAATTGGAAGATGTATACACGAACGAATTACGTTTCGGGAACCGGTATAATTCAGCAGTTCAAGCCGTGAAGTTTTGTGCAGGATGTGCGTTTTTAAAATACCAAAACAATCTCGTGTTATTGGCCGATTAAGAAATTAAAACTCAAACAAACAATGCAAATTTATACAACGATGTATTTACAGTTGCAAAAGCTTACAGCAATATTTCAACTCATCATGCCTCTTATTGGAGGCAAAAAATAGGCATTTGAAAACCAAGACCATTTAAGACCGGGTGGACTGCCCAACCTCAGAGGACATCGAAATGGATTGATTAGCGGCGCAAATTGACCAGCTATTTTCTTTTCATCACAATCATTAGACAACTGATTAATAATGTCACTACATTGCATGGCAACATCTTCGCCATTCGTGTCCAGATTCCCGGAAATGCTTTTAAGCAAGGACTGTAAATCCATAGGAAACGGACATTCATTTTGCCCTGAAAGATTTTCTAGACGAACGCCAGTAACGAGATCTGCACTGATCATTTCAAGATGCCCAGACGACTGAGTATTTGACTTTTCGTCTTTTCTCAACTTAATAGTAGAAGATGCATTCACAGATTCTGTCTTTTCAAAACTGTAGCTAGAATCCGTAGCAGTCAGACTAGAATATCGACGATCTTCAAAATCTTCTGTTTTACCTTCCTGTTCTAAAGATAAATCCATAGAGCAAACGTGTTCATAGTGCTCCAAGGAATAACGAATTGATCGGTCAAGAAGATTTGTCTTGTTAATGCTCAAAGTCGCCAATGATGGCATATACTCCGATGAGTCGGGTAACCAGCTAGAGTAAATTCCCATTCGATGCAGCATTAGCTGAGATGTAGTCACGCTGTGAGGACACGAGTCGGTGAAGAAGCTTGGAATTCGATTATGCTGCAATAAAAATAATTAAAAGAAAATTCACATTATTATAACACAAAAGTGGCTGAACCTAAATTTATGCACGAGGATAAAATATTTTTATGAATAAAGCGCACGCAATAAATTAACCAATTAGTAAAAATTTAATTCAACTTCATTCATTCATATGTATTTTAATACGAAAATAATTTATTAGAATCTAGTAAAAACTAAAATAAACATTAGAACAGTTTTATTTAATAGATCCAGACTGCCTGAACAGCATTAACTGGGCATTTGGAAAGAAGTTCTACGGTTGCGAATAACGTTCTATTGTATTTACAAATCCAAATTTTTAAAACAAAGTTTTACCAAGTGTGAACTTGCCTATGGAACAACTGATAAGCCTATAGGGTGGCGCAACAATTTAATGAAACAGGAAGATGTAATAGACTGATAGTTTAAAAGGTCAAGTAAAATTATTATTAGTAATGAATTGTAATCAGCACATGGTAACACGCTCATACAAAGAGACACAATTGCACCTAGATCATATGGTTTGGTTAAGGTACAGAAAACTGGTAACCCATCAAAAATTATTGTCAATGTCCAGCACACCCAAACATACAAAATTTCTAAGTTTCTGTGTTACAGAATAAGAAAATATTCCTACCCTTTAGACTATACATTTGATTAATTCTTATCAGCTTATTGAAATTGTTGGTGTGTACCAGATTAAGGTGAAAGATTTGTGAGCTTAGATAAATCATCTATGTGCACAAATATACTGGTGCCTGAAGTTCTGGGCTGTTTTCGACGTTTCCTTGTTGATCACCCGTTACCACTAGAAAAAAGTAAAATGAAGATTTTGCACATTATGAAGATGATGTGTATGTGCCCGTAACCATATAAATTCTGGCCTGACGACTAGCAGGTACAAGCTAGTCAGCCCGGGAATGGTAGGATGAACCTTACCGGGTCTAAACGGGACACAGCCATCATCCAGTTTCATGTGAAGCCTCGAGTTTAGTCTAGCTGCACAGAAAACTTTTATTGTTAAATGTGTAGTGACGGAATGAGAGCAAGCGTGCAACACGCGAAGGGCAAGTTTCGGCTACTGATGCAAACTTTGGCCACTGGCATCTGGGCAGATAGTGCTCATCAATCTTGGTTAGCAGATTATCTAAGAGAAGAAAAACTCCCAATACAAACTATCCTCACCAGGTATGGGCGACCTAGTGTTCTTTTGCAGTCCATATATAACCATGAAAAATACGAATTACAATGATTACCTACTGCATCGGCCGTCGCGCAGTATAAATAGGATCGTCTTATCGGCTGCGCCGTGCAGTGTGGATAAGCGAAATCGGGCTATTGCAAGCAACTTTATCTCAAATTTCGCCTTATTTTATTCTTTTTCTTCCTCTCAAACTAACAATAACACACTTTAAGATACCATGAACATGATTGGGGCTGATCATATCACTGAGCCTAATATTGGGTTGTCAAATATCGACAATAGTTTAAGTAGACTGTCATGCATTAAACCCAGGTTAGGTTTTAACATAGGCGCATTTAATTTGCGAACATTAAAACAACTTGGACAACAAGAAGCTCTTGCACGTATGTTGGAAAATTAGATATCGACCTATGTTGCGTATCTGAAACCAGAACACAGGATCCTGCGTCCATTACACCATCCCTATCTACACTTTATTGTCTTCGAACATCTGGTTCCACGGAGTTTTCTCAGCCCGGTACATGGGGCGTTGGTATTGTCCTTAGCACACAATCTGAAGCTTGTTTTGTTTAATGGAATTCTTTAAATAGTCGACTGTGTGTGGCCCGTTTAAATACATCTACTAAAATCAATGCAAAACACATAATCAGTTTTATTTTCGTTTTATCAGTATATGCTCCTACCGAGGGCAGCACAGACGAAAGCAAAGACGCTTTTTACTCCGAACTAATCTCCTTACTAAGTAGAGCACGAAATTCATATATAGTCTTGGTTATGGGCGACAGGAAAGCTCAATTTTGGCGCTTAAGTAACGCAGAATTTCCTATAGGTGGAAGATACACTTTAATCTCGACGCGCGACGTTAATGGTGAAAGGCGATTGGACAGCTGCCCGGAACATAGATTATATTTAAGTAGTAAAAACTTCATACGTAGTGTTAGACGTTGCGCCACATGGCGTCCTCCAGCTCCCCGATAACCAAGAACTGAAATTAGTTCAAGATTGCGTGGTTGCATCCAGGATTGTCTTTCTTTGTGGAACACTTATATCGATTCGGACCATGCACTTATTCGTTGTAGATTTGCACTTAACTTTTCCGGAAAAATAGATATAAATAAACCCCCCAAATAGATTTAAGCCAACAACCGCACTTCCGACATAAATATGAAGATATTCTAAAGTCAAAGCAAATTGATCTTGATGGCGAAAATTCGAATTTACTTTGATTAAGATAAGTTCTACTATGCACAATGCAGGTACCATTGTATGTGGCATTTCAGGCGCCCGTAGAAATAAGCATTGGCTCTCTGTAAAATTTATGGAGCAAGCTCAAGACAAGGCGCCGAATTTTACCTGGTTTGGCTCATAATAATTCCCGTAGTAATATAAGACGCCAACTTATGCGCAGTCTAAAAGTCGATCTCGAAACCTTTTGGACCAGAAAGGCTGAAGAAATGGAAGAAGCGCTTACGTCAGATATTAGTCGCTGTTTGTTCCAAATTATTAGCGCAACAGGTCCGAGAAAATCAAAAGTTAGCAAAACAATAAATGAAAATAACAACCATTTAATAATAGATAAAATAAGTCGTATTAGTATGTTGGCTGAACATGTCAAGAATCAATTTCCTTGGCCACTCGCGTCAGTTCCGATTCCCGAAAGCATGCCTGTATCAACAGTGTGGAATGTTAGTCTCGAAGAACCTTCAGAATCAGAAACGTGACAAAACTACAAACTCTGATGATTTGCTTCCGGGATCATTTAAGGGTTGTAGCTATATAATTTCGGGAGCGTTGACTAAACATTTATGTACTATATGGAGTGAGGAGACCGTACCACTTGATTGGAATGAGTCGACAATCATTCCTATCTCCAAAAGAGACAATCGTAATTCGTGTGATAACCATCGTGAAATAAGATTGACTCCAGTCGTGACTAGGTTAATTTCTTCGATTATCCTACGTCGTCTTAGCGCTTCACGTGAATCACATACTAGAGACGAACAGGCCGGATTCCGTCTGGTAGAGGATTTATAGATAATATTTTACGTTAAGGCAAGTTCTTGAACAGTGACATTTATGTGATCGTCCCAAAATAGCCGTCTTTCAGACTGCAAAGGTGCGTTTGACTCGGTGGATCGCAAATTATTATTTCCATACTCTGTCGAAAAGTGGTGTGCCTACAATTTTTTTAATATTATGCGCGCACTCTACACAAATACTTTTGATGGCGCTAAGATTTACAATGATTTAACGCACAAATTTTCATTCCACAATTTTTTAATTTTGTAATCGATGCTATTATTAAAAACATTCTTCCATGCATTCAAGATGCAGATGTTGAAGTTCTCCCGAGCAGTAAACTAATCGATCTTAACTATGCAGACGATATCGTACTATTATTCGACAATCGAGATTCTGCTCAGGCCACTTTGAATAGATTAGCAGACGTTGTTCCGTCTTTCGGTATGAAATTCACACCCTCTAAATGTAAAATACTTTTACAGTATCACTCACAACTCACTCCAACTCTGCAGCTACAAAATGAAGATCTAGACATAGCTGACAGGTTTTAATACCTTGGGAGCTCTATCAATAACTTAGGCAATATGTCTGACGAGGTGAGAATGAGAATCGCGAAAGCTAGAGTAGCCTGCTCGAACCTTCGCTATTTACGGAGAAACTCGAGTATTTAACTCTGACTTGAAGGTCTTGTTTACAATGCATCTGTACGCTCAGCTTTATTATACGCTAATGAGACTTTGTCTCCTACAGTTGATGATTTTAGACACATAGAGGCATTCGTCGTCGTGTTTGAGAATCATAGCACATGTAGTTTACCACCAGTGTAGAAAAAAAGCTGATATCCGTAGACGTTTACTCGGATCTGCTAACAAGTGATCTACCTTAGAAAAACAAATAAGGCATAAAAACAAGGTGGACAGATTTTGACATGACAGAAATAGCTGAAGTCACTTACATCCCAATTGGGTAGTATAGGACCCATTCGTCAGCCAGGATGGGGTCCAAATGCGCTTCATACTTCTTGGTTAGAAACCCCTCATGATATGACATCGAATCGATCTTAGTGGCGACTTTGTAGAAGATATCTAGTAGAATCATCTTCGTAATTCTATTTCATTATTAGGACAAAGTTAGCTGCGAGCTTTGGTTTGTTTATGACGTGATACAGCAAAAACCCGCAAGGAAGCTGTATTGCTGATGTTTCCTTGCCCTAAAGCTGACTTTGTTATAAAAATAAAGTTGGTGGATTTTGACATGGCCGAAATAGTTGAAGTCGCTTATATCCCAATTGGGTAGTATAGGGCCCATTCGTCTGCCAGGATGGGGTCCAAATGCGCTTCATAGTTCTTGGTTAGAAACCATTCGCGATATGGCATCGAATCGAGCCCCGTGGCGATTTTAGTCAGTTTGCTCTCGTACTCCGATGATCACAGAGGGTCGAAACGCATCAGTAAATGTGACTGACGGTACTCTTAATGTTGTGCGACTGGTTATACACTATAGGATTAGTGTTTGTATTATTTAATTTATCAATCTGCTCATTTCGTTAACCGCATCTACGGTTTTCATGTAATAAGCTTATTCTATCTAGAGGAATATACAATATTACATTACAAAGAGAGTAGCAAATCGAGCGTTATTCATCCTATGCCAGAGAAGATTAATATATTTAAAAAATAATAAGTTTATAAACAAATTGTATGTTGACTCTACCGGTCTTTGCAATAATTTCGATCAAAGACGGCTTACATGAGCTGTCGCTAAAGAGAACTAATAAACGGGTGTGGCTTTAAAACAACGATGATATTCAGTAAAAGACTACGCAAAATGAAATATGATATTTACCACCTCTACTGGGTCGGAGTCTAGGCTGTTCTCCAACTTGTTAGTCCCACGAAGCTCCTAGACCATATAGAATACTCAAAACGAATAAAGTAGACAGCACTGGAGAGTAGCTTCTACCACAATAGATATCGCACGAATAATGATGAACATTTTAAAGTAAGGAACAATGGTCGACTCGCCCCGACCAAACGGCACGGTCTTATCTTTTCATGTAGCACGGGAAATAAAGCAGCACGCTACACATGTCAGTACTATCCATTATCACGGTCGGTAGCAAATCATCGATATGTGCAGCTTTGTGAAGTTTGGAATTGAGGCGTTGAGTTTGCATGTCTAACACTAACGGTGACGTGAGATAAGTGAACTATGCTTGTTTGTGCATATAATAGGTGTGTGAAAGCGAGTTTACAATAAAAAGGCGAAATGTTACTTTTCCGAATATGCAATGTTAAACTTACCGCCAGAAGCCGAAGAACGTCAGTCCAACTTGAATAAGAAGAAAGTCCGACATTGAAGCCTAAATGGAAATTTTATTGAAATAGAATAGACAAAAATAATTGATTCTGTAATCATTACCAAAATAACAAGCCCGGCATGATTTAGTAAAACTCGTGCATAATCATACAGTATTACGACGCACTTAAAATGTTTAACTTAGATAAATAAATTATACGGATATTCATCATCGTTATATGTTCTTCGTTGCTATGAATAAACATATATGGAATCATGAAATAAGATATAGCAAACGTCGTAATAAATAAATTCAAATAGGACCAGAAAGATAAACCAAAGTCAGCAAGAATGGAAAGTATAATCTCATGTGCATAGTCGTTTCGTTTTTTCTAGCTACTCATAAGTAGGAGCCGACATTACACCATATATCCATTAAATATTTGGCTGAGTAAAGTGGGTAAAATTTGACGGTACAATCTCCTATATGAAAGTGTAAAACTGCAGAAGTTGATTTAACTTCATACAGTCTTCGACAATGCGACTTCAAGGCCAGCTTATTATATATAATATATACCGAGCCTGTAAAGGGTATCAACACTAAGATTTTTGAGTCGGTACCTGATATCAACTCTATGGTTGCCGAGTCGGCACATGTTACCAACACTATGGATTTTAAGATATGCTAAATTTACTAGTATTGAAAATGAAAACTACTTCTAAACAGATGTTACTTCAGCAAATACGTACACTCTGTTCTTGATCGATTACAGTTATCACTTTTCACAATAATCATGAAATCATTCAATCAACGAAATAACAGTTAGATACGGTTTGTTGCAGAGAAATAATATATATGCGAATGCGTATAGGCGTTGCGGACCTAGTAACAAATTAGTTCAAATATGACTAGAAGGATAAACCAAAGCCGGCATGAACGGAAGATATAAACGCATGTGAACATTCGTTTAGTGCATACTGGTGACTCATAAGTAGGAGCCGTATTGCGCACTATACCCACCATATATCTGATCAAGAAATGTTGCACATTTTTATAGTGCTTATTAAATTCATTATCACCACCATCAGTGAAATTATCCTACTCATTAACCGAATTATCATAATCATCAGCATCATTATCCTCAGTATTATCATCATCATGAGCAGTATACGCATCATTCTCATCATCAGAAGCAGTAGCATCATCATTATCAACATATTCGTCAAAAACAATATATTAAACGACAGAATAACTGAGGTTTTACCGTCAAATAAATCTAAAATAATTTTCAGTTTTATTTTTTTATACGAGAAAAATACATCATTAAACCTTAGCATGGACGAATGGTTGAGATTCGTTTTTACTTTTCATAGATGGTTTATCACAATAGGCTGCCCCAAGCAACAGACTTTGAGACTCCAGCTAACGCGTTCTTGCTTTTCTAGAAAGTCAGCTCAGGTCCGCTACGTGTCCATCATTAGCTTGATTTTGTTCGTCATATGCTTTTGTAAATGAATGCAATGGGCCGTCTAGTAATCATTCTTATCCTATGTAATAGTAATAATACTGCGCAACAAAGAAGCAACATTTTTCAGTGCTGATAAACTTATGAAGAGCGTCAGAAAATACAACCGGACACCATCCCATAACTATCAACATTATCATCTTAGACGGCTTTTAATAACTAACATTTCACAGCCAGGTAACTATGAGGAAAAAGAAATAAATAAATAAAGCAAATAACAGGATTTTTACATAAAAATAATAATAATAACAATAACAAAAATCAAAATTTAAAATAAAACTATTTAAAAAAATAATTTGACGACAAAAATCTAAACCATATAGAGGTGTTTCCCTAGGTAATGTACAGAAATTTCCCAACCTAGATCTCTACACAACACCGTTATGGCCAAATCAGCTTTTAAAGAAAAACAACTTTACATATATATATATATATATATATATATATACAAATAGCATGACAACATCCAAGGACTATGACAACATTCTCAAAACGTTTACATAGAAAAAGTAAAATAAACACCATAGATTTTCCATGTCATCTTTTCCATAACGTAACCAGCATTCACATCGTCATAATCGACCATAGATAAACATCTAAAACTGATGATTCACTACTGCACAATCCTAAAATAGAACACAGTTATTTGTGAGCAGTAACAGAGACTTAGTGCGCCAATTCCTTGTGAGGATGGATTTACCAATTTAGTTCTTTTCAACTTCAAGACGTTCTGCCGCCAAATGCAGACGAGAACCATCTGCCCTTTCGTTTGCTGGTCTCGACAATCAGTTAATATCGACCACATGCTGGGCAATAGCTGGGTTCTGGTCACCGTAGTTTGTTGGAGACGCATTAAATAAGTGTTCAAGAAGTGGTAAAAGATCCATTTTGACACCACCACTGGAGTAAGTGTAGCAACCCAAGAAATAAAAATACAAAGGCTAATGCTAACATTGTCTGCAACATCATTTTAAACGAATAGAATCAGAAATGCAATTTTACTCAATTTTGAACTATGCCGTGGTTATTTTTCTGCTTAGGCAGTAAAAAAGGCAACCTTTACTACAACTAACCAATAACGAAGTCGGGATTTTCACCGAATACCTGTCGAACTCGGAGAAATGAGGCGTAATCAGTAGAGAATACAGAAGCTGAGATATTATCGGATAGACGATAATGCATACTGCGCCTGGAGCTGAAACTGCCTTGCGCAAGGTAAGGCCCATTATTGATCAGATGAGCATCATCACTATCACCACTATGTAGTTCAAGACCTACAAATGTTAAATGCAGAACCAAGTCAGGCACCACAAGATACTGCAGTTCCTAAAATAGATAGCCAAAAATAGTAGAATTGCAATATGTTGAACAATGGATGATTTTAACTGCTGAAACAAAAAACACGAACGCTAAAATCTTTTTTACTAAAAGTTCGCGATTTGAAACTGACTATGTAAAAAAATTATCATGTCTGGCATCAAGTAGGTTAACATAGGCTAAGTGAGAATAACATAACAACATGACACATTTGGCATGAGCTTACTGGCCACTGGCGAGAGAAGACCGATACTACGTCACAAACCCGCATTAATTGAACAGATATACAGTGAATCTGTGATTTAGTAGCAGCTCCAACTATAGATTTACATTTTTTTTAAATTCAAGGCTGCAATGCTGACATAAACTCCATTCCCATTATATGCATTTGCTTTTCATTATAAACTCAGCATTTTATAATCTAGAAAGGGCAACTCATTCAGTACACTGGTTTTGTCGTTATTGTAAAATCTTCACGTACTTTCGAGAATTTGCTGCATACATGGCTCTACATTTTGCAATGCTTTGTTTATACTGATAAACGTCTGCATATAACGAGACTGGTTTTATGCTAAGATCACAAACTTTACTTAAAATAATTGTTACCTCGCTCGCGCAATTAAGTTTCAGTTGATTATTAATTTTCATATTGGCCGTGACAAATCATCATCATCATCAGCAGCAGCAGCATCATCATCATCATCATCATCATCATCATCATCACATAAACAACAATAAAAACGCATTTAAAATCCCATGCTTCATTACCATATAACCATTAATAAAAGAGAAAAACAGGAGTAAAAATATATATAGTCAGTAGCTCACAAGTTAAAGCCTAACTGAATGGATCCCCGTAATTGACTGACCCCGTTCACAACGCATAGTAACATCCACTAAAATTAATGCAAGAAGTTACCCTTTCTTTCTATTTTCATATGCTCACACCGATTGCAGTATAGACGACAGCAGAGACGTCTTCTTCCCCAACGTAAGTTCTTTAATAAATAGAACAAGAAGTTTATAAATAGTCTCAGTTACGGTTAACATGAATGCTCCAGTTGGGCGCTTAAACGACGCAGAATATCAACTAAGTGAGAAAAAAAACACTTTGAGCTCTATGTGTAACAATAATGATGAACGACATTTGGATACCTGCGCACAGGATAGATTATACTTGAGTATAACAAACTTCAGACGTAGTGTAAGGCGTTGCGTTACATGACGTCCTCCAGCCCCCGGAAGCGATGGACTCAAATAGATCATGAAACAATTAGATAAAGATATCGAGTATGCATCGGGGATTGTCGTTCATTTTGGATTACGTATGTCGACTCGGACGATGCACTTATCCATTGTATATTTTTTATACATCTTTATGAAAACTAAACGAGAATAAACTTCAAATAGATGTAAGTAAACTCGACCAACATTCTGCCCAACAAAAATAGGAAAAAATTATAAAAGCTTTGTTATCTTAAATTAAAAGTTCAAATTCGAACTTATTGCGGACAAAGATAAGACTCGCCATTCATATAGTAGGTATCCTTGCATTTGACATAGTAGGCTATTGAAGAACTATTCATAAAATCTCTGAAACGTCTGTGAAAATTTTTGAAATCAGTCTGGCTTATAATAATGCCCGTATGGCTAAATTTGTAAATATTATACACACTTTAAACAAAGCGAAAATACTTCAAGTGAACTACGATTGATTAAACCAAATCTAGGCATTAACCGATAAAAATTAAAAACATTGGACAACAAGCTCTAAAACTTATGTTTTGTAATATGGATGTCAACCCGGACTATGCACTTATCCATGGTACCGTCCTATTATCCCGCATTCTTAACCCAAACATATAGTGGTTAAAGGGTGTAATACGAAACGAATGTGCACATCGAATTATACGTTCCGTTCATGCTGTCTTTTATTTATCCTTAGGGTCATATTAGAAACAATGTGTCACTAGATGCGCAACAAATTTATGCTACAAAGCCTAAGAACACATAACCTAAAATACAAGAAAAATAAAAAAGCAGACTGTGAAATACAATTAAGCTGAATAAGTACACACTGGAGGTACTTGAACGAGTAAAGAATGACAACATAAGCAAATCTGATTATGAATACGATGAAGCAGAACTAATAGAAACTAAAAGTAACTATAAAATTAATGGTGATGCTAGGTTTACGCCAAAGCAGAAAAAGTCGAATATTAATAGTAAAATACAAAACTGGAATTGTGTTGAAACAAATTCTAATATTGCATAGTTTAAAATTACGCCAAGTGAAAGGCACTGAAGCTTTGAAGACATCGGTGGTCATAATAAATTGGTACATGAAAAGGGGGTCATGCGACCATTCGAGATAAAAAGAGCTGCACAAAAATTATGTAAATATTGTCATACTAGTGGATCCGATCTAATTCGTTATTTGGCAGAGCTATTGCAAATGTGAACAACTTTAATTTATTGCAATTGAAATAACGGTTGGATTAATTGTTGAACAAAATTTGTTAATATTATATGAGCTCTCTACACAAATCCTTATAGTCGTGTTAAAGTCTACAACGAATTAACGCATAACTTTAAAACCAGTAGTGGTGTTAGTCAAGGTTGTTCACTTTCTCCATTTTTTGTTTAATTTTGTAATCGATGCTATTATGAACAACACTCTCACACACATTCAGGATGCTGGAGTTGAAGTTCTCCCGGGCGATAAACTAGTCGATCTTGACTATGCGGACGATATCGTACCATTATTCGACAATCGGGATGCTGCCCAGGCCACCTTGAATAGATTAACAGACGTTGTTCCGTCTTTCGGTATGAAATTCGAACCCTCTAAATGTAAGATACTGTTACAGGATCACCCACCCCTCACTCCAAAGTTCCGACTACACAATGAAGTTTTAGACATAGTCAACAGGTTTACATATCTTGGGAGCTCTATCAATAACGTAGGCAATATGTCCGACGAGGTGAGAATACGGATCGCGAAATCTAGTCGATTTCTCGAACCATCGTCATTTATGGAGAAACGCGAATATTTCACTTTGCCTTAAAGGTCGTGTTTACAATGCATCTGTACGCGCCGTCTTACTATACGCTAGTGAAACTTGGCCTCTTAGAGTTGATGATCTGAGACGCTTACAGGCATTCGATCATCGTTGTTTGAGAAGTATAGCACATGTTGGTTACCAACAAAGAATAACTAACGTTGACATCCGTAGACGTATTTTTGGATCTGACAATGAGTGCTCGTCGTTAGAAAAACACATAAGGCTCCATCAATTTCGTTGGCTTGGTCACGTTTTGCGTATGCCCTCATTTCAATTGCCCAATAGAGCTCTTTTCTCTCATCCAGCACCAAATTGGCGTAAGAAACAAGGTGGGCAGATTCTGACAGGGCAGAAACAATTAAAGTCACTTACATCCAAATTGGGTAGTATAGGATCTACTCGTCTGCCGGGATGGGGTCCTCGTGCACATCACAGTTCTTGGCTAGAAACCCTTAGCGATATGGCATCGAATCGAGCTCAGTGGCGATCTTGTTGCAGATGTCTAGTAGAATCATCTTCGTAACTTTCTTTTCTTGGTAGGGCAAAGTTAGCTGCGAGGTTTGGTTTATTTATGACGTGATACAGTGAAATCCGCAAGGAAGCTGTATTGCTGATGTCGCCTTGCCCGAATGCTAACTTGGCCATAATGGTGTTGTGGAGAGGTTTAGTTTGCCTCATTTCTGTGAGTTATTCTGATAATCTCTCTCTCTCTCTCTCATAAAATTCAATTTTTGAAATAGTGCAAAATGCCAATGATATCCAACTAACCTTAAAAACAGGCAAAAGGTCCACTTCTCGAAAAGCGCCAACAACATGAAGCTTTATCGAAGGCTTTTTAAACAGTTCACGACATAGATCAGCAACTGCGATGTTATGCAAAGCAATACGAAAAAAGGTACATTTCAGTTGAACTAATAACAAAGTTTTTTGGTTATTTTTAGCATAAAACATTTTTTATATCTTCTTCAACAATTCCTCCAACCATTATTTCAATTGCAATAAACGAGTTGTTCACATTTGTATAAAATAGCTACAATAATAACATTAAATAAACACCTGCCATCATCATCATTTCCAACCACTCAAAAGTCAAGTGACTAATGTTTCACTGCCATATAACCATAAGGAGTGAAAAAAGTATATAAGTGAATTTAGACAAATTATTATTGAGATTTACGAGAGAGAGAGAGGGGTAGAGAGAGAAGGAATACCTTGCTACTATGAGTAAATTTATCAGGATAACTCACAGAAATGAGGCAAACTAAACCTCTCCACAACACCATTATGGCCAAGTTAGCATTCGGGCAAGGCGACATCAGCAACACAGCTTCCTTGCGGATTTCACCGTATCACGTCATAAACAAACCGAACCTCGCAGCTAACTTTGCCCTACTAAGAAAAGAAAGTTACGAAGATGATTCTACTAGACATCTGCAACAAGATCGCCACTGAGCTCGATTCGCTGCCATATCGCTAAGGGTTTCTAACCAAGAACTGTGATGTGCACGAGGACCCCATCCCGGCAGACGAGTGGATCCTATACTACCCAATTTGGATGTAAGTGACTTTAATTGTTTCTGCCATGTCAAAATCTGCCCACCTTGTTTCTTACGCCAATTTGGTGCTGGATGAGAGAACAGAGCTCTATTGGGCAATCGAAATGAGGGCATACGCAAAACGTGACCGAGCCAACGAAGTTGATGGAGCCTTATTTGCTTTTCTAACGACGAGCACTTATTGTCAGATCCAAAAATACGTCTACGGATGTCAACGTTAGTTATTCGTTGTTGGTAACCAACATGTGCTATACTTCTCAAACAACGATGATCGAATGCCTGTAAGCGTCTCAGATCATCAACTCTAAGAGGCCAAGTTTCACTAGCGTATAGTAAGACTGCGCGTACAGATGCATTGTAAACACGACCTTTAAGGCAAAGTGAAATATTCGCGTTTCTCCATAAATGACGAAGGTTCGAGAAAGCTACTCTAGCTTTCGCGATCCGTATTCTCACCTCGTCGGACATATTGCCTACGTTATTGATAGAGCTCCCAAGATATGTAAACCTGTCGACTATGTCAAGATCTTCATTCTGCAGTCGCAACGTTGGAGTGAGTGGTGGGTGATCCTGTAACAGTATCTTACATTTAGAGGGTGCGAATTTCATACCGAAAGACGGAACAACGTCTGTTAATCTATTCAAGGTGGCCTGGGCAGCATGCTGATTGTCGAATAATAGTACGATATCGTCCGCATAGTCAAGATCGACTAGTTTATCTCCCGGGAGAACTTCAACTCCAGCGTCCTGAATGTGTGGGAGAGTGTTGTTCATAATAGCATCGATTACAAAATTAAACAAAAATGGGGAAAGTGGACAACCTTGACGAACACCACTGCTGGTTGTAAAGTTATGCGTTAATTCGTTGTAGACCTTAACGCGACCAGAAGTATTTGTGTAGAGAGCTCGTATAATATTAACAAATTTTGTGGGCACACCGCTTTTCGACAAGATATGGAATAAAACATTGCGATCCACCGAATCAAATGCACCCTTGAAGTCTAGAAAGACGACTATTGTGGGACGGTGATATAAATGTCTCTGTTCGAGAACTTGCCTTAACGTAAAAATATTATCTATACAACCTCGTCCTGCGCGGAATCCGGCCTGTTCTTCTCTTGTATGTGATTCACGTGAAGCGCTAAGACGACGTAGGATAATCGAAGCAAATAACCTTGATACGACCGGAGTCAAACTTATACCACGATGGTTATCGCACGAATTACGATTGCCTTTTTTGAAGATGGGAATGATGGTCGACTCATTCCAGTCAAGTGGTACGGTTTCCTCATTCCATATAGTATGAAAAAGTTTGGTCAACGCTCCTGAAATTATATCGCCACCATCCTTAAACAATCCCGGAAGCAAATCATCGGGGCCTGCGGCTTTGCGGCGCTTAAGAGATAGGATTGCATCGCGTACTTCTAACTCGGATGGTTCTTCGGGACTAACATTCCACACTGTTGATGCAGACATGCTTTCGGGAATCGGAACTGACGCGGGTGGCCAAGAAAATTGATCTCTAAAGTGTTCAGCCCACCTGTCAAGACGACTTATTTTATCGGTTATTAATTCGTTGTTACTATCATTTATAGTTTCGCTAACTTTTAACTTTCTCGGACCTGTTGCGCGGATAAGTTGGAACAAACAGCGACTATTACCTGACGCGAAAGCTACTTCCATTTCTTCAGCCTTTCTGTTCCAAAAGTTTTCGAGATCGCCTTTTAGACTGCGCTTAAGTTGGCGTCTTATATTGCGACGGGTATTATTATGAGTCGAGCCAGGTGGAATTTGGCGCCTTATTTCGAGTATCTCCATAGATTTTACAGAGAGCCAGTGATTATTTCTACGGGGGCCTGCTATGCCACATACAGTAGTACCTGCATTGTGCATAGTGGAACTTATCTTGGACCAAAGTATATTCGGATTTTCGCTATTCAGACCAGTTAGATTAGCCTTTAGAATATTTTCATAGTTTTGTCGGAAGGACGGTTGTTCGAGTTTGCCTACATCAATTTGGGGTTTATTCTTAATTATTTTCCCGGAAAATTTTAGAGCAAATCTACAACGGATAAGTGCATGGTCCGAGTCGACATAAGTGTTCCAAAAAGAGCGACAATCCTGGATGCAACCACGCCATCTATAACTAATTGCTACATGATCTATTTGAGTCCACCGTTGTCCGGGTGCTGGAGGACGCCATGTAGCACAACGTCTAACACTACGTCTGAAATTTGTACTACTTAAATATAGTCTATGTTCAGCGCAGCTATCCAAAAGCCGTTCACCATTATCATTGCGAGTCGAGCTTAGAGTGTATCTTCCACCTAAATGAAATTCTGTGTTACTTAAGCGACCAACTTGAGCATTCATGTCACCCATAACCAGGACTATATCCAAACTTCGTGCTTTACTTAGTAAGGAGCTTAATTCGGAGAAAAAAGCGTCCTTGCTTTCTTCTGTGCTGCAATCGGTAGGAGCATATGCAGATACAAAGAAGAGGCAACGATGATAACGGTTTTTTGCTTTGATTTTAGTAGATTTATTTAAACGTGCCGCACACAATCGACTATTTGAGGGTATCCATTCAATTAAGCTAAGGACAATACCAACAATCACCATACTGAAAATGTTTATACCACCGTTGGTATAACACCTAGCTGAGGACAGGCGGTCGGCATTCTATGGTAACGGACTAGCATACGGTACAATAAGGTATCTTGTATAACGATCATGTTTCAATTTTGATCACAATAAAAAAACAGCAACAAATAAAATAGCCAGTGAAATCTAGAGTACATTTCTGGTTAGCTTGTAAGCTATATAAACCAATAAAGGGGAGGATGTTGTATCCCTGAAGACATGCGAATTTATTTCCGCCGAAATAAAAGATTTCCCAATCGCCAACGATCAATTCTTATTTTTCTAATATTGGGCACCATATTTTCTAGCGCTTAGTGCTTTCCGTTCCAGTTGGTACAATCAACGGGCGCCGAAAAACCAATCCATCAAATTCGAATAACAACCAGAGCTAGGGAAAAGTAGATATTCAATGGAAATTAATTTTCTATACAAAAGATTTCTCGCCAGCATATCCTTCTTCTGATGGTAGTCTCGCTACACTGTGCAACTTTTTGTATCCAATGCTATTAGTGTTTATCTAAAGCTCGCAAACTTGATTTAAAGAATATCATTCTACACTCCGACTAAAATTTCACTCCAAACGACTTCTGTATTTTACGTCACACACCTGCTAAACGACAACTGATAAAATAGTATAGCAAGTCCTTCTCGAAAGCTTGTGCACATGAAGGGTTAATATGATCACGGCCAATAGCACGACCCAAGGTATCTGAGTTGCTGTGAATTATACAAATAATTGTTTGTCAGCGCTCAGAATGAATATTACAGGAATTCTTCAGAAATTGCTTAATCTTAAATCCCCATCAGATCTGGTATTCAAAGACCGAATAAATCGGCTGGGGCATTGTCGTTTAAGGCCGCTTACTCCTCCAGCACGCTATGTTAACAGGAATATAATGTAGATGGCTGGATCCGCGGAGGCAATACGCCAACTCTCTCAAGACAGGAACATAATTTCAACATCATTTATCAAAAACGACATTACAAGACAAATATACCCAAGAGCTACATAAATGGTTAATACTTAGAAAAACGACCTTGTTTAAATCCTGAAGTTGTACCACTAAACTGTAACAGAACGTACAAAAAATTGGTAGAAGAACGTCCAGCACAAAATAAATCGTTAGGGGCCAATGAAGAAGAAGGCTAACTGGACTGGTCAGCTCCAATCCACGCCATGAATAAAATTCATTCCAGTTCTTTAGACTGATTGAAGTCAGTCGATTCGTTCGAGAAAACAAAGACACCTGAGTACAGTGCAATTGAGATGGCTTCAGACTCAGCACAATAGCATCTGAAGGGAGAACGTACGCGGCCAGAAGCTCATCATCCTGAAGCGATACACTAATTTCAGAATAATCCACAACGCTTGTAATTGGTAAAAGTAGAGCTTTCCATTTCCATAAATCCGCACCTTCACCAGATAAAAATAAACGAACAAAAACATGTTACTGATAGTAACAAAGTAGCTTACATCTACATAACGAAAAACACTTGGAAAAGTCGTGTATGGCACTGGAGATAGGTGGACTACTGAAAACAAAAATTTAAGAGCACTTTATACTAAACGGAGCTGTAAAAAAGATAAATATTCCGCAATTTTAATGCAAAATAACACATTTCGTATCCGACGGATTTTTGTTTCTCAAAGAGGAAAATGAAAAAGAAATGCGCGCTTTGGACTGTTTTAGTCGCGATGTAGTTTTTCCACAGTTAACAAGCAATGGTAGGCATCTTTTAATGTAAGAAAGTCTGGTGATGAGCATCATTACAACTTACCAGTATAATGTGAATTCCTGTCTTGAAGAACCCAAATTGGTGATCTTTGGCTATCGTTGTAATGCATCAATACGCAATGCACAATGTAAGCACGCGAAGAACAGGATAATTCAATAAAGCAAATATTTACTACGTGGACGTTAATAGAGCTTGCGGAATTGAAATAAACAACAATCTAATTTCTCAATGAATCGCACGAAGCAAGATTACCGTCTTGCGGCAGGTAATATTGCGATTCAACCACCATTTGCCACCCTCAGAGTTCGTTGAGAAACTGTCTAACAAGTATCAAACTGCGATGTGTACGAAATATTTTCAATAGCTAATCAAGTGGCGGCTGCACTTTTTCAAGGAAGTCACAACCAGTTTGTTGCAAAAACACCATTTTCTGGTCGGAGTGCGGCAGAGTTGTAAGTAGAAAGTCAATGATGTTTAAAAATTTCTTCAGGTTAGTGTGGAGATTTTCTTTATGCTGTGTATTTGAAAAAATCACAATGATGAATTCGCAAGAATGGAGATCGAAAATATGTAATGTGCAGCAGAAGGATCGTGTATCTTGATTATGCAGTATAGTATAGGAACCTAGAATGTAGGTGTTAAAGGCGGTGCTTTTAGCAGTCTATCCAAAATACGTAGATGATCAATATTAACGAGTAATCGAATGCCTATAAAAGCCTTCTAACACGTCGAAGAATAAATCCTAGGTGTCTGACATCACATACATGTTCATCATTTAAATTTCATCAAATATACTGACGATGCTTGTAGAACATTTAGTCTTCAAATACAAAAAACATTTATTCCCAGATATGCATTTAAAAACACGTTCATATGATACAGTAGCGTTTTCTCCATCTTCGCAACTCATTTCCCGGAGAAACAGAATACAAGGTAAACATTTTCTTAAATATTAGAAACAGACCACATAAAAAGTACATATATATTATGCATATTAGTTAAGAAACTTCACATAGAAAAGAAAATAACTAAATAGAGTTGCGTATGAGGCTCGCAAAGCGTTGAATTAATTCCACTGAACAAACAAATTTTTTATTCAATTCTAAACAACGTCTATTTCAAGCACTAGCCTATAACTATGGAAACATACTTACACATCTATCCTTACTTTAAATTGAAAAGCGTTTTGTTGGCAAATATCAATTTTCACAGGACAAAACGTAGTTAACAATCTTATTTTGCAAACATCAAATCATTATTTATTCCGACAGGCGTGAATTCAATTTTCGTTATCAACCGCATATACAATTCAACTACTAAATAACGTTTGATGAAAATTTCAGATGAATTTTGTCTTTTACAACAAGTAGTTAAAGTTTGATGGTAGAAATAACAAAAACCAAGCTAGCTGAAAAATCTATGCAAGCGCCAAATTGCAACGCGATCTAACTTTTATTTATTTCAATGTTTCTTCACCTTTGTCTTATAAGTGAATAGACAGCGGTTTCTTACCAAAACTTTTAAAAAATTCAAAATGAATATTATTAGATCATTAGGCCAACACATATCAATAAAATGTGGTCGGTAACTGGTAATGAAAAGAATATTCTACACACCATCCAATTCAAACTGCAAACAGTCAAGCGAACAAATACGTAATGCACTATTACACAATATCTTAACAAAGTCTTTCCACTTCAATGAGCAGCTGCTTTTAAATTTTAAATATTGATTTATTACATATTTTTTCGGCACGCAGACGCCGATCACAGGCAAAGAATGTATAAACATAATAATTGCATAGTTCCAACATTTACATAAACCAATTGGCCATGAGCGGGGCTAAAGCTGAAACCAATCCTAGACCATAGTTTTTGTCTTTATAGTTGGCCATTTAAAATGAAATGAATATTTGAACACCACAAATTAAGTAATCTTTACAAATGAACATTACTCAGATTAAAATTTGACAAATTCTCCTAAGTATACAAACACACAAACTCAATAGTGTCTCTTATATGGACATTAGTTAAAAATAAACCAGCATCAAAACAACATCAAACGAATATTAACATTCAATTTGTCTACCATTTCAATAGATTCAATAGAATCTTTCAAGCGTTACTCAGATAAGTGATTTCTTACCGGATTCATTAGTTTAACCAACCATTTGGCCAATTCATACATCGATGTATCTGTCATTGAAATAATTGGTGTCAATGGAAAACTATATAATTAAACGAACACTGATTGCGCGGGCGCTGATAACAATTATTATAATCAAGGTTGCAATCTTGATATAAGCACCTCACACATTAATTACTTACATTTGTCATTATAAACTAAGCATTGCATAATGTAGAAAAGGCAATTCATCCAGTAGACCGGTTTCGTCTTTATTGGGAACTCATCATGTACTTGCCAGAATTTGCCGCGAACAGGGCTCGACCCTGGGCACGTCTGCTTTGAAATCTGGTGCTCTAATCACTGAGCCACCCTGCCGCACGTGTTCACTTCAATAGCATTTCCCCATGTAGCACGGTGTAATTCAATCTAAGTGGCTGGTTTCAAAATGGACACCGTATTGTTCAGCATGTGTGAACTATCCGTCTTTTAACAAACAGGATAACTCCGTTAGAACGACCTTCTTGGCTTCTCCATTCTACAGCACTCAGTAACAATTTCGAATTGCGGACCAGAAATCAAGTCATTTACATTAAAACCATACTAATCGCGATAAATGACGACCAACACAGTCTCTTTGTCCAGTGAAATGTTTGTACAGGCGATAAAAAACTGGTATGTAAATACCTATATTAAAAAGGTGAAGAGGCAATGAAGCACAAAAAGGATATATTGCGTTCCGAATTCGCGTTAACATATTTTTCAGCTGTGACTTTATAACGATTATTTTTACCATCAAAATGCCTCTAGATAGTGTGCAAAAGAATAAATTCCACAGTAATCTGCATCTAACGTTATCTATAATTTGGTAATCATATTCAGACATGCCGTAGAAGATTGGTTGCCATGAAGCATGCCTGCATATTACTGGTTTTGGCCGCATATCGGTGGCTGTTAGCATGCTGCCTTCTATAATATTAGTCGTGAAAGCTTTTAGCCAGTCATCAAAT